>JAAMXY010002362.1:0-10068 GCA_019677205.1 Pinguiococcus pyrenoidosus
CCGCTGCCAACATGGTGGCAATCTACTTGTCGTTGGCGAGGCTAGGGCAGCGGCCCATACCGTTTCAACGCGCGAGCTGAGTAGACAAGTAGAAGAATGACTGACTTAAAAAACGAATACACGGGCACCCCCTTCCCTCTGGGAAGGTGGGAATACCCTGTTGCTACTTGTAGCGTTGCTAGCTCGGATGATGCTGTCGTTTGGAAAGATCTAGTAGTTTGTGTCCACATGGCCTGCTGACTTTTCAGACATAGTATCAGACGGATAGTAAGAATACATACTAGTTGTTTCTTTTGGTTCTTTTGGTGCGGTGGGGTGGTGGTGTTGTCGTACGGTGGTGTTGTGGTACGGCGGTACGGCGGTGCGTTCGCGTTTTCGTGTTTTCGCAGATTCTTTGTGTTTTCGCAGGTTCTTTGTGTTTTCGCAGGTTCTTTGTGTTTTCGCAGGTTCTTTGTGTTTTCGCAGGTTCTTTGTGTTTTCGCAGGTTCCTTGTGCATCTCCTGCGCTGTGCAACGCTGTTTGTGGCTTCGCCTCGTCACACACGCAACACTGCGACGTTGCTCATGAGCTGCGTGGAAGCTCTGTTCTGAAGGGGCAGAAAAACCATCCTCCTTCCTCGCCGTTGTGGTCTTGGGGGAGGTAGGCAAAAGCTGACCCACCGCTGTGGAGCTCCTCCCTCGGCTTCGGTGCCATCCCTCGGCTTCGGTGCCATCCCTCGCACAGTACATACAGTATTGAGCACCGCACGCGACCTGGGCTGCGCGGCGCCCGACCCGACGCCAGCGACTTACAAACGTACATACACTATGCCCAGTTTGCGGAAGGCTTCTTGGAGCTCCTGCCCGAGAACCAGTAGCGGATGAAGAGGATCTGGAAGACCGAGAAGAGCACGTATATCATCGTCTCCACGACCGAGCTCCAGTACAAGCGATCCCGGGACACGCGGTTCAGGGAGGTGTGCACCGCCAGTCGATGCCGCTCCCGCTGCTGCTTCCGAATCAAGTCCGCCATGAGCTTGTCCATGTCGGACAGCAGCACCGAGATGGTGTCCATGTCCTGCGGCCGGTCTCCGTCCCCCGCGCCTGTCAACGGGATGCGCTTCTGATACGTCGACTCCTGCTGCTCGTCGTCGCCCACGTGCACGTCGATCTGCAGTCGCTTCATGCTGCTCCCTCCCACATTGTTGGTCACGCACAACCGATAGACGCCGCCCTCGGATTTGAAGGTGTTGCTGTACGCATCGTCCAGCACCGCTTTCACGTTGTCCCGGGTGCGCAGGTCCTTCTGCGTGACCATCTCGTCGACGATCACCGGCACCGTGTCATCCGAGAGCACGGGGAGCCCATAGTTCGGATCGGGCGAGAAAGGCCCGTCAATCCGCACGTGAATATCAAGAGTTGCGCCGCCGCCGACAAAAACGTCCATGGTCACCGTGACCTGATTCTCGAGGGTCTCGAAGAAGCATCTCTCTTCCTGCGGTGCCACGTCAATCACGAGCGAGTCTCCGGCCACGCGCCCCACCAAGGCCACAAGCAGGAGCAGGACGCTCTGCATTCTTCTTCGAAAGTACTTCTTCGAAAGTACTTCTTCGAAAGCACCCCCCTCCCGCACGCAAAGTTCGCGGCTCCGCGCGGACCCGAGCACGCCAGGAACAGGCAGAAGGCAATCGCTGGAGGGAGAGTCTCTGGAAGGCCGCGCGGTGCCCAAATTCAGAGGTCTGCCGCCTGCCCTCGGCAGAAGCGGCGTCGCGCCGAGGTTTCGCTCTGTTTGGAACTGTTCTTTGAAAATTACAATCTGTCGAGGTTCTTTCATATCGATATCATATTTTTATTATATATTTATATTGAATATTATTTTTTTCTTTACTAAAAGAAGCTATAGTTCCAAATATGCAGAGGAAATCCGCAAGATCTATATATTTTGAAATAGAATTGACGTCGGATCAGCGGCGCCGCATCCTTGGCCGTGGCGTCTACGTGACACTTGCTGACTTCGCCGTTCGAGACTTTTTGTACATCTGCGGGGGACGAGGTTGGCCGCGCTCGAGCGAGCCCTTCTGGCCACTCCCGGGGCTTACGTCACTCGACTTCCCGCTGACCAGACGCCAGTCAGCTTATGCGGATACGGAAGTTCACGGAGGAAGAATGCGCTCTGCCTTGCTGAGAAGCCGTGTGCTGGCGGCCAGAGGCCTCCGCCTACGCCATGCAAAGTTCCAGGTGATTCTGCAACCGATGAAAAGCCACAGGGGAGCGCGAGACTCACCAAAAGCCTCGCTGGTTTCCTCAGCTTCCCGCCGCTCCACGAGGAGAGGTCTGCTATCTCTTCTCCACACAGCCGGAGCGAAGCGAGAGTGAATCCCAGAAAGCCGACGAGGTAGGAGCAACCAGATGTGGAGGGCCACTTCGACACCATTCGCCGACGAACGCCATTCGGTCCTAGGATACGCGGCCGCCCACGAAGGAAGTGCGGAAACCACCCAAGAGCTTGGTCAAGAAGGAGTCGAGTGCCCCGATGCCGTCAACCACGCTCACGCACGTCATCGGCAAGTGGGTTGGCGACTTCCTCTGGAAGCTTCCGGGCACGGTGCTCCGCGCCTCCTTCGATGCGACGGTGTGGACGCTCACGGTGATATGGAATCCGAGGAAGCTTCGCGACGTCATCGTCCATTCCTGGCAGCACATCAAGGAAGGGGCCGAGCACTACTGGGTGGGCACGAAGCTGCTCTGGCGCGACATACAGACAGCCACGGTCATCCTGCGGCGGATGCTGCGGGGATCGCGACTGACCCGCCGGGAGCGCCGGCAGCTACTCCGCACCGTGACGGATATCTTCCGTCTCGTGCCGCTGAGCTTCTTCATCATCGTGCCCTTCATGGAGTTTCTTCTCCCCATTGCGCTCCGCTTCTTCCCGAACATGCTGCCCAGCACGTTTCAGGACAACCTCAAGAAGGAGGAGGAGATGCGCCGTGAGATGAAGTCGAGGATCGCGCTCGCCGGCTTCTTTGCCGACGCCCTGGCCGAGATGGCGAAGAAGAAGAAGAAATCCGACCCGGACGCCGACGAGGAGGACTCGCTGGCCTCGGAGTGCTCGAAGTTCGTGGAAAAAGCGAGATACGGAGCGCACTTCGATGCGGATGAGATCACGCGCATTGCTCGCCTCTTCCGTGACGAGCTGACGCTGGACAACTTGCCGCGCTCCCAGCTCGTCAGCCTGTGCCAGTACATGAACCTACGGCCGTACGGATCCGATGCCTTCCTCCGATGGCAGCTGCGAACGAAGTTGGCTGACATCCGGGAAGACGACCAGCGCATCTTGTGGGAGGGAGTCGAGTCGTTGTCCAGGGAAGAGCTGCGGGAGGCAAGCGCTGAGCGCGGCATGCGGTCGCACGGGCTCCTGAGGCAAGGCTACGAGCGGCAGCTGCGCAACTGGCTCGAGCTGAGCATGCAGAAGTCCGTACCGATCTCGCTGCTCATCATGTCCCGGGCTTTCGCTCTCGAGAATCAAGATCAGAACGCGACGACGCTCATTGGGGAGGCGATTGGCTCGCTGGACGACACCGTGCTCAACGAAGTCATCATCGACGCGGCGAGCGAGCGAGAGGCCAACACCAGCGAGATCCGCCAGCGCAAGATCGACGCGATCCTGTCCCAGCAGAAGCTGATTGAGAAGGAGCGAGAAGACCAGCAGCGGGAAGAGTCGCTCCGCTTGGATCCCGACGTTGCCACCGCAATCGAGGGGAAGGATGCGAGGGAGCGCGCCAAACCCTTGGCTGACGGGCAAAGCCCACCGGTGGTGCCAGGCGCCCCGAAGAGCGCCTTCGGCGTCCAGCCCTCCGCCGTGGAAGCTGAGATCGTTGACAGTCAAGATCTCCTACCAAAACCGGAGACTCCGGCCACGGAGGAAAGCGTGCAGCCAGCGGAACCGGTCGCGGAGGGCGTCGATGTCGTCCTGGACGTCGATGGGGACGCGAAAGAAGAGGTGGAGATCAAGCTCAAGCCAGAAGATGTGGAGGCGCTGGCTGCTTTGACCAGGAAGGACGCCCTTGAGCAGGAGAAGAGGGAGGTCGAAGCCTTGCGATCGAACCTCGGAAGGGCTGAAGGGGAGGCCCCGGCAGATAGCGAAGATAGTGCTGCAGAATCGGGCAGCAAGGAAGAGATCATTGAGGCGGGTAAAGGGGAAGCGCTCGAGAGCCAGGAGATCCCGCCTCCGTCATTAGATGGCCCAGAGGAGGCCGAGAGAAAGCGCCTTGGCGCAGCTGACGCAGCCTCACCTGTCGGCGGGGAGGCGGCCAGGGAAGGAGAGGAGCATGTCGCGTCTCCTACGGAAGCCGCAGAAGCGGCGGGTGGCTCCGAAGCCCCTGCACAAGCCTCCGCAGCAAGCCAAGGCAAGGAGGGCGCCGATGTCGAGGGTTCTGCAGGGGAAGGGCGCGAACCCGAGCCGGCCACCGACGCCGAAAGCGAGGTCGTGGAGGAAGAAGAAGAGGAAGAAGAGGACGACATTGTTGTGTCGGCGATGCGGGCAAGACTGAATACGATGCTCGGTCGCCTCGACGCGCGCATGGAGCAGGTCGAATCGAGCATCGGAGAGAAGCTTCACCTGCTTGACAAGGACTCCGACGGCATTCTGAGTGTCGAGGAATTGAAGGACGTGGTGCAACACGTTCTCAAGGACTACAACACGGAGGAAGAGGCCAGCCGGATCGTCGCCGAGCTCGACGCGGACGGTGATGGGCAAGTGTCTGTGCAGTCCCTCTACGAGCTGACGCAGCGCCACAAGGAGATGGAGCGCGACGAAGAACCCGCTCCAAGCCCCGAGGGCTCCGAAGCGGCGGACAAGGAAGGCTCCACACCGCAGCCAAGCCCGGACAAGGAGAAGGGTGAAAAGTAAGGCCTCGACCGGCCCTCAAGACCTCGGATTCCATGAGACGTTTCGGCTTCGGGGTGGTTGCACGTCGAGCCAGGAGGGCCAACGGAGGAAAGGTCTCACGCAGGTCTCGTTGGACCTGCGTTGTCGGACCTGCGTTGTTGGACCTGCGATAACCCCGATTGGAATGCAGAAGCAGACCTGCGGCAAAACTTACAACAACAGCGACAACAGCAACAGTTTGGGGTGCATGCGCCGCGAAGACGAAGACGAAGACCAAGGGACAAGGACCAGGGGACAACGACCGAAGACACCATCAAGTAAGCTAGCAATTGAGCATATTTACATCGAATGCTGGTGTGCGTATGCCTCTGCATCCTCGCCGGTCTGCACGGTGCTCTTCAATTCCTGCACTGTTGATGTCTCCAAGACGTCTTGAACGTACACGTCTTGCCGTGGGTTGTTGTCTGCGTAGTTGCTCCAAATCTCCTGTAGGCCTTGCTCCATGTTCCGCACCCATCTCTGGGTGTCGAAAAGAGGATTCGTGAGCCTGGTCTCCTCCAGCCTCATCCGAAGCTGGAACAGCTGCTCTGGGTCCGTGCCCAGCTGGACTGCTCGTTCTTCATACTCGGTCAGGTTCCGCACGACGAGCGCTTCGGCAAACTCTGGGCCAGCGGCGTAGAGAAGGGAGTAGGCAACGCGCGTCGCCATCTTCTCAGCGGGAAGCGTGAGCATGGGAGTTCCACCCCAAAGAATGTCGCAGCCGGTCGTGTGCGCATTGCAGCACGGCGTGTCCACGAACAGGTCCACCAGGTGGCCCCTCCTGATGTGCTCATCCTTGGGCGACACATCGGTGAAGTGGATCTGCTCGTCTCGGATGCCATGCGATCGGGCCGCAGCCCTGATGTTCTTCTCGCCCGCGGGGGGAAAGCGCAGCAGCCACAGGAGGCTGTTCGGCACTCTCTTGAGAATATTGCACCACGTCTCGAAGGTCTCCGGATCGAGCTTGTAGAGCTGATTGAAGTTCCCGAACACGAAGGCGTCGTCCGGGACTCCGTACTGGGCGCGGGTGCTCGGCGCCCAGCGTGCCTGCGCCTCCTCGTCCTCCGGGGGCGGCGGCAGGACATACCGGGCGCTCTGTCGATGATCGTTCACGAAGTAGCTGTGGGGCATGAACACGATGCTCTCGGTGTAATGCCGCCGCTCTTCAGGGGGAATGACTCGAGGATCCGCGATCATATACTCTATATAATCGGCGCCCAGGGTGCCGCAGAAGCCCATGTAGCTGACCTGCAAGCACGCGGGATGCAGGGCGAAGATCTCGTTCCTGGCGCCCTTGGTGTATCCGTTCAGGTTGATGAGGATCTGGATGCCGTGGCTGTTGATGAGCTTCGCCGCGGCGCCGGCATCGAGCGCCGTCAAGTTGTGGAAGTGCTCCACGCTCCCTTCGATGCGCGTCCGCCAACAGCTGCCATCGTGGTTGCTCAGGGCGTACAGATGCACCTCGAAGAGCCTCGTGTCGTGCAGCGCGAAGACGCTCTGCATCAGGTGACTCAATGGGTGGTTGCCAAAGTCGCTTGAGACGTATCCAATCCGGATGCGCCCGCCACTCTTGGACCTCTTGAAGCGGAAGGGCGGCATGGCGAGGAGCTGCACGCTCTGAGCAGCCCTCGCGGCGTACCTTCGCGCAATCGCGGACATTTCCGCACAGGTCAGGGGATACACGAGCGTGTGGAACGGCTGCACGCTGGGCAGCTGGTTCGGGATGGCCAGCTGGGTCGCCACAAGCTCCCGAAGCTGATCGAAGTCTTGGTCGCGGGTCTGCCAGTTGCAGACGAAGACAAGGGAATGCACAAGATTGGCAAACGCGTCAGGCGACGCCGGCTTCAGCTTCAGAGCCTGTTGATAGCACACGATTGCCTCCTCGACGCGGCCGCCATCCTTGTAGGCCGACGCCAGGTTCGAATAAGCATCTGCGAAGGAGGGCTTGATCTTGATGGCGGTGGTGTAGCAGCGGATTGCCTCTTCCAGCCGACCCAAGTCCTTGTAGGCGTTGCCCATGTTCGAGAACGCGTCCGCAAACGTGGGGTCGATGGCGATCGCTTGCTGATAGTGCGCGAGCGCCTGCTCGTGCTTCCCCTGCTCCTTGAGGATGCTGCCGAGGTTCGAATGAGCCGCCGCGAACCGCGGCATGAGATGGATGGCCGTCACGTAGCAGTGGATCGCCTCCTTGATGAAGCCCTTGTCCTTCATGGCGTTCCCGAGGTTGTTGTAGGCGTGCGGATGGTCCGGCCTCAACTCAAGCGCCATTCGGTAGCTGGCGACCGCCTCGTCGATTTGGCCCAGGTCGCGCTGTGCGTTTCCCAGGTTGTTGTACGCATCCGGGAACTTTGGTTCCAGCTGGATCGCGAGGCGGAAGGTGCGAATGGCGAGGTCCAGCTGCCCCAGGTCGTAGTAGCAGCTCGCGAGGTTGCCATGGGCAATGGCGAAGTCGGGACGCAGCTTGATGCTCGCACGGTAGCACTCCATCGCGTCCACTATGTGGCCTTGCTCCTTCAAGGCGTTGCCCAGATTCGAATGGGCGTCGGCGAAGCTTGGGCACAGGCGGATGGCTTCCCGATAGTAGGCCACGGCCGTGCCGAGCTGGCCCGTCTCCTTGAAGATCCCCGCCAAGTTCGACCAGGCGATGGCGAAGTCCGGCTTGATCCGGATCGCCTCGAGGTAGCACCGCTTGGCCTCCTCCAGGTTGCCCTGAACTTTGAAGAGGTTCCCAAGGTTCGAATGCGCGTCGACGAGCGTCGGCTTCAGCACCAGCGCCATCTTGTATGTCTGGACGGCCTCCTGGCATTGCCCAAGCTGCATGTACGCAGACGCGAGGTTGTTGTAGGCGTCGCAGAATCGCGGCTTCAGCCGGATCGCCTGCAGGTAAAACTGAACTGCGCCCGACACGTTCCCCAGCTCCTTGAGCGCATTGCCCAGGTTGGAGTACGCCTCGGCAAAGGTGGGCTTCACGTTGATGCTCTGGTGATTGTAGAAGATGCACTCTTGGAAGTTCCGCAGCTGAAAGTGAATGGCTCCGAGCAACAGGAGCACTTCCGTGTTGCTCGCGTCGGCCTCGTACAGGGCTTCGCAGGTCTCCAGTGCCCTCGCGTACTGCCCGGCGTTGTACTGCTGATGGGCATGGGCGAGCAGCGATTTTATTCGCACGGGCCTGCACGGGCATCGCGGGATCGGGTGAGGCAAGGTCGACCGCACCGAGGGAAGGGCACGCAGGCCTGAAGAAGCCGTGCGCAGGCGGTCCGCACCTTGAAAGGCCATCGGTTGCCAGGCCGAGCGCCGCATGCCGCACTGTCCTCATGGCCGGCCTCGTCATTAGACCGGGTGGCTCCATTCCGGCGACCCGCAAGGCCATGCTGCAGGCGCCTGCCTAGCCCCGCCCTGCGCCTGATGGAACGCGAGCGAAGAAGACGCGTGAGGCGAAAGGTGGTGTCAACGTTGAAGCGCTTCCTCGCGGTGGATTCCCAGGTCCGCGGACGCACACGGCTTCCACGCTCTCCAAACTCTCCATACTTGCCCCGTGGCCGCTTCGAAGAGCGACGCGTTGGGGGAAACCCAACCAACCAACCAACCATTCCTCTGCTCCGCGGTCGTCGGAGCTGGGGTCAAGCGGCTTCAGTCCCCGAACCACTCTGGCGCTTTGTTCTCTCTTGCGCCGCAGAGCCTCCCCCCACTTGGGATCTGCTCCTCAAACTTCTGGCACACGCACAGCGCATCCGCGGGCCACTCGCCTACGCGTGCGCAGGGCTGCCGCCCGCCGGCGCGAAGGCTTCCGTGGCGTGTCAGAGTGTCCCGACACGCCGACGGAAGTCGCTTCTCAGCGCTGCTGCCAGCAGGCTGCTCTGGCCCTCGCGTTGCACGCTGAGCGCTCGTCTCGGGCGTCCGCCGGCTGCCGAGGGGGCTTTGGCGAGGGCGAGGGCGTCGGCGGACGCGTGGCTCCGAGCGTTTTATGCTGTACCTTGCCGATGGTCGGCGCTCCTCCCGGCTTGGAGGAAGGCAGCCGGCTCCGCCGGATCGGGCGGCCGTTCGTGCTGCGGTGCACGCGACCAGGACGGTTCTGGGCGCTGGTGCGCGGTGGCTCTCGTGGCTCGGCTTTCTCGGGTCGCAGCGGCCGCTTCGGCGCGAGAGCTCGCAGATGTAAAACAGCTGTGTGCTGGAAGCTCACAACGCCTACGGTGAATGCCTTTTCTCGGCCTTGCACCAACGCCGCCTATTTCGCTGTGCTTCGCGCGGATAATCGCAGTCCAGCAGAACAGAAATGCTGTGAATCCTATGCGGGAGTTGAGGCGCGGCGAAGCAGGGACAAACTTGCAGCCATTGGCGCGGCGGAGGGTACCCACGAATTGGAGTACTTCTCGCGGATCTTGCCCAATGAATGCGTCGAAAACCCTCCGTGCTGGATCCCGGGAAACCGGTCCTATAGACCTCGAGAGATTGGATTCCTCCGACAGTCGCTCGCCGGGTTTGCGGCCCGGAAGAGAGTTCAATTTAAGGGAGCCAATTGCGGAGAGGAATCGCTCGCGAAGCCGGTCCACGCGACGGTCATTGGCCTCGGAGCCGCCGCCGGAGGATGCGTGGTCGTGTTTCTGACTCGGCCCTTAAACGCACGCAGCAAGCGCGACCAACAGCGGCGACGAGCGACATCCGAGCCACTGGCTACTGCTGATTGGTCGCCTGCGGCGCGGTGCGAACAAGCAACCCTGCGGTCGTTACACCACGCGCGCGCCGGGAAGCGAACGAAGGTTCTCAGGTTCTGAGGTATGCGAGGTTTTCGAGGTTTTCGAGGTTTTTGAGGTTTCGCTTCTTCGATGTTCCGACTTCTTGAGGAGCTTCGTATTCGAGCTGTATGGTCGCCCGTTTACGTCACTCGGCTGCGTGAAAATTTCGGGATTCTCCATCGGAGTCAGAATTCCTCGCGCGAGCAAGGGGATTGGTCGCACCGAACCCTTCGCCAACGGAGCTTCCCATTCGTGGAACGGCACCGCAGCCGACCACTGATTGGTGCTTGAAACTTGGAAGTCCTCTTTCTGGTTCTGGATGGTTCTTCATCTGAAATCAGAATTGTAAAATAGTAGCGTATACTAGATAATTCCTATTACCAGACCATTATTACCAGACCATGACAGACGGACACGACCAGATTGCCTG
>JAAMXY010002366.1:0-21984 GCA_019677205.1 Pinguiococcus pyrenoidosus
GGGGGAGGGGGAGGGGAGCTCGACGAACTCCGGCTCAAGCAGAATCTCGGGTACCGCGGACGGCGCTCAAGGGACGGGCACCGCCGGGGATGCGCCAATGGAGGGACCGGGGGAAGGGCCGGGGGAGCCAGATGCGCAGCCTCACGGGATCCACGGACCGGGCTGTGAGTGCGATCCGGAGTCCGCCTTGAGGGTGCAGTTCTTGAGGCTCGTACACGCCTTCTGCGACCGAGACAGCGAAGACATCGGCGCGAAGTGGACGGTTCTGTCCGAGACCGAGGCGATGGCCGTTCGGGAGTATGATCAGATCTCGGATGCGGAGGAGAGCACCGTGCACATCGATCGCTCCAATCCGGAAGGGCTGGTGATGAAAATTGCCAAGGTCCTGCAGGAGCAGAAGCCGGGCTCGATCTACAAGTTCTGGTTGTCGAGCTGCGTTGAGGCCTTCCTCCGCGGGTCCACGCCCGGCATGCAACGGCTCGTGGCCTCCTCCGGGGTTCTCGAGTACCTGCTTCGTGAGGTGCTCAGTGGCGAGCCACACGGGACGGGCGCTCTGCAGACTGCCTTTGATCTCCTCGCGGAGCTCTCGAAGGGATCCACGAGGGTCATCTCCCTTCTCGACGGGCTCCTGAGCGACAAAGACTTCAAGAAGCTCACCCGCATCATCATGAGCAACTTCATCGACAGCAACGTCTTCCTTCGCGCGATGCTCTGCACCATGGAAAGGCACCACCGGGCCTGCGTAAACAAGAAAAGAAGCGCGGGGGCAGCGCAGGTCGCGTCCAGGAGCTACTTCCTGAAGACAGCATGGCGGGCGCAGCGGCCGTGGCCCGTGGCCTTCTCGCAAGAGGAGCGCGAGGTGGTGTCCGTGGATGCCAAGCCAGAGCATCGGACGGGGCGATCGCGGGTCTTCGAGGTGGATGACCCCATCTCCGTGCCGGCTCCGGACGGGTTGCGCACCTCAGAGGATGGGACCTGGTGGCTTGTGCCTTCGTATCTGGGCCGGTTCGCGCGCTTCGTGTCGAGGAACTATGCCGTGCTCTTCCGGGACCTGGCCACGATCATCGACGTCCTGGATATCAACCATGAGAACATCTGCTGCCTCAACACCGCCCTGGCTTTGGTAGTCGTCGCAAGACGGCGCGGGGCCCTTCCCAAGCTGCTCGATGCCGTGCAAATCATGGACCCGAAGGAAGACCCCGGGAGAGCGTCGGCGGGCCCCGCAGTAGACGAGATGGACGAGCTGAAGGCCATGGAGGATGCCCCCGACTTCGCTCTGTTTTGTCCCGTGATTACTGCTGCGGACTCGGAGGACGACAACCCCGCGGCGAGCGAGCGGGACGGCCGAAACACTCCCGCGGACAGCGACATGGAGGAAGATCCGGGAGATCGGATGAGCGCAGGTCCAGAGAAGGCGGCATGCAGCGTCAGCCGCAGCGATCGCCGGAGAAACTCCCGACGCCGGCGGCTGACGCGATACGCCAATCCGCTGAGGAATTTCCGCGAGCTGCTCTGGTTCTGGCGACAGTACTACGATCATCGGGGTAGGGATCGCCTGACGCTGGAGTTCTCCTCGCAGATCGCCTTCGGTGAATGGGATTCGGCCGTGAAGGCGCTGTCTGCAGACGATGGGTCGGCGGAATCCTTGCTCGATCTTCCCACGCCGCTGCCTCCCAGTCCGTTCGACTTCCGTCCGAATCCACCAAACTTTTGCAGTATAGCCGAGATGGAGGGCGAGTTCGACGAGTCGTCGGTAGATTGGACGGATCGCCGTTTCCAGTGAACAGCGCTTGGCGGCCTTCGCTCTCGCTCTCATGATTGAACATAGGCAGGACGATCGCAGTGTGCCTGTTAGACTAGGCACGAAGCACGGGACACGTCGCACAGGGCACAGGGCACAGGGCACTTGGCACTGGGCACTGGGCACTGGGCTTGAATACATGTGCAACCTTGGAAGCGCCTGACGCCAACAGAGGAGATCTGTGGGAATGACTAGCCGTGGATGGGAGTCGCTCGTAGCTTCCAATTCGAAACGTTTCTGATCTCTGACTCAATTTTAGCCTTATCCGTTTAGCAGTGCTTCTCTCCGCATGACGGCCTCGTCAAACTTCACTACATACACGGTTTTATCGACCTAGGACGTCGTCAGCGCGAGAAGGACGGCCGCGTTCGCTGCAGGCATGGGCGGCTCACCTCGCCAGGCTCCTCGATCGTGACGGCCTGCACTTTCGCCGTAAATCCGCTTGTATCGAGGACGCCGCACACGATTCCTATTCACCGAAAGGCGCTGAGCCCCACCGGCATCACTCGGCTCTTCGCTCGTCCTCCGAAGCCCTGGGCTTACCGGCCGTGTACGCGGCGCAGTTGAGCGCCCCATACTCCCTCGGCACGCTGATGAACATGTTGGTCAGCGGTTCCTACGGCCGCAGACCGGCCCCCAAAGCGATCAGAGCCCCTTTGCACGGCATTTCCGTCCATCGCGCGCGCAGCTCACCTGCTCGTGGATGTAGTACTCGTTGTCGTGCTCGGAGGACTTCTCTAGCCGATCCGCGTCCTTGCCGAAGAGATAGCGCCACAGGGTGGTGCTGACGAAGCGCAGACAGGGCACCAGCTTGTGCTTGTGCCGGAAGTTCCGTCGGTCGCGCGCCGCGAGCAGCTCTAGCACTTTCACGCCCACGCCGTAGCCTATCTGCTCCAGTTGGCCCTCCAAGTCGTTGATACTCTCGGCCTCCCGCTGGATCTGCTGCACCAACTCGCTGAACAGGAAGCCGAAAGCGCTGAGGCTCACATCCGCGCGACTCCGACTAATGTCGCGATCAAAAATCGAACGACGGTGTTCCATGGCGCCTCACCGTCCGCTACAAAAGGGGGACTTAAACGCGGCGCCGCCGCTCGAATGATGATAATAGCAGGGAGAGAAGATCGCGATCGAAATGGAGTTCATGAATTCGAAAACAGTTTTCGAAGAGAAGCGAGCAAAGATCCAAAATCAATTTTAAAGTTCTATCTTCGCAAGTCTGAGATCGCCCACTGGTTGACGGTTGATCTTCAAGAGGTGTTCGCGCCTTTTCCGGTTGAAATCGTCCGAAGTGCTTCTTGCGCTTTCGGCGGTCTGGAGAGCGCCGCAGTCGCGCGTGTGCTCAGCGCGGCCACGGAAATGGAATTCACGCAAGAGGGAATGCGCTATGTGCCGCTGCCACAGCCATTCCAGCTGTGGAAGATGGAGCAACTGCCATCTCGCGCGGGAGATTTTCAAGGTTCGCACGCACTTGAATTCGTAAAAAGATGCCCGCTCTCGGTACACAACTGAGTCCCGCAAGAGCGACGAGTCTGCTTGTGCTTGGTAGTGCCTGAGCTCTGTCGCGCATTCGCGGCGTGCCTTTCCCTTTTGGCGCGCGGGCGGCTCATTTCTCTTGCCGCGTTTGACACAGGATACTTCGTAAAGGAGTCGACGAAGCACAAGCTTCACCTGCGGTGGTTCGTACTTAAGGGCAGCTTCCTGTACTACATGCACTCGCCCGAGGACGAAATCATCGGCATCATTCCGCTGGAAGGTGCGACGGTCTCTCCTGGCAACGTCTACGCCTCGCCCGAGAGCGCAGACGACAGCAGCACCGGCATTCGCAAAGCCGGCGCGGAGATCGTGATCGAGCATCCAACCCGCCGGCGCTTCGTGCTGCTGGCCGACACGCCGAAGGAGAGAGACAACTACGTCGCGGCGCTCCGTACCAGGACCACTCAGCAATTCCGGCATCGCTGGGCGGACGCGTTGCGGGAATGCAGCCAGCTGCTGCAGGCGACGCAGACTCTCACGCCGTGCTCGTCGTCGGACCCGGAAGAATCGTTCACCTATGACCAGAGCGAGTGGGAGAAGGGGTCGAACGTCTCCACCGGGCCGGTGCTCTTCCCCGAGGGCGCCAACGTCGAGGCCATCGAGCGCTCGTTCCTGGAGATCGACAACAACGCGAGCTTCAACTTCGAGGGCAGCGGGAACCTCTCGATGAGCACCCTAAACCTCCTGAACACTACCGGCATCGATCGCAAGGATAAGAATTCGACGATCGACACGGCCGGACACCCGGGTGGTGAAAACGCGTCGCCCAACGTCGACTCCAGCGTCAGTCCCACGAGCGTCGCGCCGGCGGTGATCGCCGATGAAGACGAAGGCGAAGGCGAAGACGAAGACGAGAGCTCCGCGCAAATTCCCTTCCCCTCTTTGGAAGAGGAGCCAGAGGACTCTGAGCAGTCCTTCATGCTCGAGGTAGAGAACAGCAAGGAGCTCGAGCAGAACGGGGAGAGCTTCCCAATGTTCGAACTGAGATACGCGTTGGCGGCCGGAGCCGCGGTCCTCTTCATGCTGGTGATTTTCACCTGCATCCGCCTGCAAGTAGCGTCGTACCAGCGGACCACGTCCTTCCAGGCCATAGAGGTGCTCCAGGTACCGAGCGTTGCTCCGAGAGCCATGGAGCGGATAGCGCTCCCGGTAGGGCACGACACCAAGGTGCGAGCCAAGGAGCTTCCGCCATGGCCCATCAAGCGCGAGGACGTGAATGCATCTCAAGCTGCGGCGAGCAGCAGCACTCGTAAGGAAGCGTCCGACGTGAAGGAGGGCAAAGAATCCCCTCGGAAGCCGACGGCCGCAGGCGCTCAAGCCATTCCCAAGGATGAGGTGCCGGATGCCGGAGGAAGTTCCGCCCGAACCTGGAGTGTCGCAGCCAGCCGCTCCTCAGCCAAGAGGAATCCGCGTAGGCAGTGCTATCTGCTGGTCTGTACGGAGCAGTAGAAGTCGTCAGTAGCATCCGTGCCTCGCTTCCTCTCTCCCTCGCCGCGGCGATGACCGTTGCGGGGACTCCGGCACCGATTGGGACATTGCCCTTACCCAATACGAGTTTCGATTCTTCGCCTCGGCCTCTCCGTTGGCCTCTTTCTCCTCTCCCGCCATCCAAGCGACGAACACAATGGCAGGACGTTTCTACGGCACGACAAGTGACATGAGATGCTGGCTGGCGAAGCAGGCCAAGCTTTGATGCCGCCTTCGAACTTGATCCCCACACGCGTCAGCTGACCTGGAGCGAAACGGTGCGTCTTTCTCAATCTGCGAGTCTCGTCAGAGGGCAGAATCCATGAGGTGCATTCGCAGACGCAGAGCGGCCGCACCATGGTAGTCCGAGAGGTTGTGCTTCGCGAAGAAGAAGCCGATCGGTCTTGCAAAGGCAATGCGTGGAGCATCTGCTGGTAGAAGCTCTGGGAAGTGACGCTCCAAAGTGCCGAAGTTCCCGCGGCGCACTGCAGCGCCTGCGCCTGGGCCTCCGAGGGCAGAAATGGTCGGAACAGTATCCTTGGAGCGCCTGCTGGAGCTGTGTATGCTCGATTCGATCTTGCCCAGGCACGCGAAGGACGCCTGCAAGCGCACCCTGCGCGAAGCTTGGGACGCACTAGACGCATGGCTACTCGAACGCCTGAGGGCACGGGGCGGCGCCGAGGTCCACGGCTTCGGCACTTTCACCTGGGCGGTACATGGCAAGAGAATGCGCCCCGTGTTCATCCTTAGCGAGGCCTTCTGCCGAGCGCACAAGCTCGTGTACGCCAAGGCCAAGAGCGTCGTGGACGTGCATGCCGCGGAATCGCTGGACTACACCAAGCTGGCCATTCGCTTCACGGAGAATCTCAGCAGGGAAGAGGTGTTCAACTCGCTTCGCGTGATGCTGCGCTGTCTTGGCCAGGCGGTCAGTAGGGGGGAGGATCTCTGCATTGAGCTCTCGTTCGGGACTCTCGTGTCCAAGAAGCGCCGCATCCGCTTCGAGTTTCTGCGGACGCCCTTGGTCGGGAACCAGAACGAGGCGGAGCTAGACGCGATCATCGCGAAGTCACTGGACGAGAAGGCTAAGGCAGGTGCCCAAGCTGCCGACGAAGACGACCATGAGCAAGCCTCGCGGATCGACGTCGAAGCGTCGAAGGCAGATGCTGCTGGGAATGATTCCAGAGACGCTTCATCCAAAGGTGATGATGAGCGTGGTCAGACCGGTGACGAGGAGATGGATGCGGTGCCGGAATGCAACCGTGACGATGCGACAGAAGTGAATGTGGGGGGCGAAGACGAAGAGGTTCGCCTTGAATCTGTCAAGCCGGCGATGACGAAGACCCCGCATGTCTGGATTGTGAGCCACCCTGGCATGCGCAACGAGCGGACCCTGGCCAAGATCAACGACGTCGTAGAGAGCGCCTTCCAACGGTACATCACGCGCCTGGTCGACGACGCGGAATACGAAAGGTACCTCAACGAGCAGGTGGCGAAGAAGCTCCAGAAGGACGAGAAGAAGCACCTCGACAGGGAAGCACGAGCTCGCGAGGACGCGCGCAAGCTGAAGGAGGAGCTCCTCAGGCAGATAAAGGATAGGGAGGAAGCGCAGGCATCCGAAGCCCAAGAGCTCCGCGAGGCGAAGCTGGTCAGCATCATTCCCGAGAAGCGGCGGCAACGACGGGTGCTTCGCACCGAGGAGGAGAAAGAGCTGGACAATCTCATCCGCAACAAGATCTTCGTCATCAAAGGCGACACGGGGGACGAAGTGGTGCCGAGATTAGGGCCCGCGCAGAGAATCTCCAAGGCGGAGCTGCTGACGTCGCTGCAGAAGCAGATATCCGAGCGAGAAGTGCAGAAGCGCTTCGACCGCGAGAAGCGCCTGGGCGAAGGGCGGAAGTGGTTGCACAAGGCGAAGCGGGAGATGGACGGCATCATGAGGGCCGAGGAGGAGGACGCAGTGTACAAGCAAAGAAGCCTGTTCCTGGCTTGGGAGAGGGATGCGCACGTGAGAAACCTGAAAGAGCTTCAGCGGTCCGGCTTGGACGAGATGAGGAAGTACGCCGACACGCACCTGAGACGGGCTCGAGATCGAGGCAAGGAGCGATCAACCGCAGCAGCGAAGCCCAGAGACCAGACTGTGCTTGCAGCGGCTGCAAGCGAGGACCGGAGGACAACGGGACCAACGGCCTCAGATGATATGAGTGTTGGATTCGACGCCCGCCGCGGAGCGAGGCCGGGTTGAAGTGGGCACTGGCTTCGGGGAGACGCTCAACGTTTCCTTGAGCACCAACGAAGTCGATCAGCTCCTTGCTTTCTATGCGTGGCTCATTTCTGCAAGGGAAGCGGCGCCTTCGACTCCTCCAGTATCTTCCGCGTCTTGCGGCTGGGAGTCGGGAACACCGGCGCAAGCGGATCCAGCTCTCCACGGACGCCGTTGGGCAGCAGATCTCCCGGATCCATTCCAGGAGGTAGCGACCACTTCAGGTCATTCGTGTTGGGTCCGAAGCCGTCCAGAGGCGACTCAATGGCTCCCAGGACCCGAACGCGATTTCGCAGCACCGGCACGAAGTCGAAGCCGGCCGCTCGTCGGATCCTCTCCATGTTCCTGCGGTTGGCGCCGAAGTCCGTAGGCGCGCCTTCGCGCTCCGCGCGGAATTGAATGGTGTCGTCGTTGGGTGTGAAGTACCACTCCATCACGTCGCTGACGCCCTTGGCCACCGCGTTTTCCGCCCGAATGTAGCGCTCTTCGGCCGCCGTCAGCTGCGCAGTGGGCAAAATCCGCGGCAGTGCGGCCAACAGCTTCTTCCTCGCGACCTCGAAGGTGTCGTCGTACGCAAAGGGCTCCAGAAAGCAAGGCGGACGGTCGTCCTGGCTGCTCACGCAGCTGGCGACGCTTCTGCAGTCCTGAAACAGCCCATCTGTGAGGCCGTATCTGCAAACGGGAGGGAGGATCTTCTGAGCGCTGTTGGTTCTCCGGCTCAAAAAGCAGAGAGGTGCTCCGCAGAAGCAGCTCAGCGCCCCTGAACAACATTCTCCGAGGTCTGTGAAGAGAAGTGCGCAAGCTTGACGCGGATAGACACTCACTTTCCGTCAAAAGCCACGTAATCCCGAGCATACGCCGCCGCCGGAATCCACCCGAGAGTCCACGCACACGCTGCTCTCCTCGACACCCTCAGGCCAGCGACTCCAGCGGCGCAGCTGAGCAAAGCGGCGAAACTCAGCCCTCTCATGGCGCATTTGGCGCGTTTTCGCCTCTGCTTCGTTTCCGCGCAAACTCAGCCGAGTTGAGGTTTCCCTTTTAGGCTATACGATAGCATGCTTATTTCATGTTGCCGACGAACGCCGCAGAAAACGCCATGAACGCCGACGCAGAGGACTGGGACGCACACCTGAGGCTGCGCCAGTGGTTCGCGGAAGCCAGGAAAGATGTGCGGCGGCAAGTGTACCGAGTGAGTCAGCTGGACGCGCTGCTGCTGGACGCGCAGTTGATTTCGCTGTTGACGAAGCAGCTTGAACGCGCGCTTCAGGACGTGAGTGCGCGTCTGTGCGGCGCGGATCCCTGTTCAAACACTCACTCGTGCCCACAGGCGGATGTCACGGTGGTTTCCCGGCGCAAAGCGGCGCTCAAGGCCCTTCTGGAACTGGCGTACTACGCCTGGGCGCTTTGGCGTTTGGGCGCCACGCCGGGCATGCAGATGCAAGGCTTGCGTCTGGGTCCGAGGGGGGGGAACGTGCCCCAGAAGCTCGTGTTCTTGGTAGTGGTGGTCGGGGCGAAGTGGTGGTGGCCGCAGCTGAAGAGATGGGCTATCCGAAGGCACCGGGGCCACGCCAGAGCTCTGCGGGGCTTCGAGAGTGTGGTGAACGCCGCGGCGACGTTGAATTTTGTGCTCTTTCTATACGGAGCAGAGTTCCCTTCTCTCTTGCTTCGGGTCCTGGGCTTGCGGATGGAGTACAGCCCGACGAAACCGGGGGAGAGACATGTTGCGAACGGCACAGAAGGTACATGGTTCGGTCGGCAGAAAGGCCGTGGTGGCGGCGGTCTCACGCTGTGTCAAACTTGCCTGTCATGTAGGACGCCGCATCAACTTTGGGCTGCTCAACCGGAACATTGGGTGGGGCGTCTTCTCGACCTTGGCCTTGACGGCGCTGCCCATGGTCGACTGGCAAGGCATCAGCCGAAGCTTGAGCTCGGCGCTGGACGTTCGGCGGCGGACGGTGCGCCGAGGGCAGGCGGGACAGGGCGAGGAAGATCGGTGCTGCGTCTCCTGCGGCGAGGAGTCGCCTGCAAATCCCTACATCTCCAACTGCGGCCACGTGTACTGCTACGTGTGTTTAGTGAACGCCGAGCAAGATGGCGACGAGTTCCGATGCGTCCAGTGCGACGAAGTTGTCGAGAGCTACCGAAGATGGCGATGGCATCCCAGATGACACAAGGCGCTTGCAGCCGGCTTACCGGCCTGAACTAAATCCTTCTGCCAACGGCGAAAACAAGGGCTGACAGCTTCATCTCACTTTGCGCCTCTGTATTTGGACTTGACCTCGAAGTCCCGAAACATGCGTTTCACCATCGCGAGCTCGACGCCTTGCAAGCTCTGGATGACGTGAATCCGCTCGTGCTTGGAAAGCACAGCAATCATCCAGTGAATGCCCTGCTCCATTGCGCCGCGAATGTCCGCTCCCAGGCCCGGCGTGTGCGTCGCTCCCGCAACCCACCGGAGCCTGGCTTCCTCCATTTCCTGCAACTGCAACTCCTTCGGAAGCGCCGGTGCCTGCACTGCTGCATGCTTCGCATAATCCGAAATCAGCACCGGCATGAAGCGTCGAAACTTGCCGTCGAGCTTTGGGCCTGAGATCGCCTCCAGCAATCGGGCGAAAAGCCGGCACGTCTTGATGTGAAAGTCATGCGGAGAGGTGCTCAAGAAGTCCGCGCCACCCTCGCTCTGCGAAGTACCATCTTGCTTGCCTTGCCCCTCGCCATCCGGTTTGGACTCCAAGGTGGGGCCATTGCCTGACGTCACCTCCACGGCAACCACAGGTGGGATCGCCAAGGCTCGCTGCATCACGCGAAGAAGGCTGAACAGAGGCACCGGAGCGCGAGCCGCCAACGCGGGGTTCGCCAGCAGAAGTGCGAGCGTCATGCTCGTGCAGCTATGAACACCAGATTTCAGCGCTCCCAAGCAACCTAGGAGCGATGCGACATTCACCGAAGCCGCTCCGCGCTGCACGACCCTTGTCTTGCCAACAGCCTTGGTAACGCGCTCCAGGACGGCGCTCAAAACCTGCGCAGAGCCTGCAAGGAGGAGATGAAGCTGACCAAGCGTCATGAACCAGCGATCCCGCTTCATGATCAGAAAGCGAAAGCAGTCCCAAACGTCGTTCACGCCGTTTACTGCATTCAAACTCTGATCCAAGCCTGTCCACGAAACTGTGAAAAGCTGCAGCGCTTCGTCAAGTCCGTCGTTCAGAGCCAAAGCTACGCTCGGGGCTGCCCGCCTGCAGACTGCCACTTGGAAGGGACTCTTCGCACCCAGGACCAGGTAGCAGAGGAGCAGCCGTGACGCCGGCAAAGTCAGTGCTCCCTTGCGTGTCTGGAGGGGCCGCGGCAGTGCACCGCCTTGCGAAGAAGATAGAACCTGCCGTGCAAGGCCAACAAACTCCTCGTCGCTCAAGTTGGCCGCAAACGTCGTGAGAAGCAGCCCGAAGTCCTTCCGCTCGTCGTTCATCTCATGCTCGATGTAGAACTCCAGCATCAAGATGAAGATGCAGCCTGTGCAGCCGTGAACTTGCAGGACCCGATCGGCAGGCTCGACATGCGGAGTGTCCTCTCCGACAAGGTCTATGGCCCGCATGTCGTCCTCATGCATGCCGAGCCAGCCTCGCAGCTTCTTCCACGCGGTGACAACGACCCAAGCCAAGTCGTACAAGCTGCTGACGTACTTGACCTTGTCGCTCCGGTCAAGGGACCCTGATGGCGCATCCGACAGCTGTTCAGCCAGGGCTTCCGGAAGCGCCATGAACCAGGTCTTCAACTTCGGCGCAGCTGACTTCTTGTTCCCAAGGCACTCCGGGAGCTTTCCATTCCACCACGTGGCACAAGCCAACACCAGAAGCTGATGCCTTGTTTCAGCATCGAGAATGCGTGCCTTATACGCGCCATTTGAGTCCGTCTCAAGCAGCCTGCACATTGCATTCACAATCCGATTCGATTCAATGTCGCTCTTATCAGAACCCGAGTTGCTTACGAGCATCAAGAAGCCCCTCCTCAGAAGGGTTCCGTCGCGCAGCAGCTTTTCAGGAAGATCTCGTTCCTGTCTCAGCCCCTGGCCGCTTGAGAGGAGGCATCTCGCAAGCTCCGCTACTGCAAAACTGCAGAGACGCTCGAGCGGCGCGCGTAGAGAATCCAGACGACTCGCCTCTTCTTCAGCATCCCCTTCGCTAGACAAGGCGGCCAAGCCATGCTCGCTTGCCCGGACGAACAGCTCTAGGAGCTTCTCCTTCACGTCCCTGCCCTCATCGTCCATCTCCTCTTCTGTACTAAAGCAACTGAGAAACGTGTGGAGAAGCTGATGGCTGCCCACAC
Organism: Pinguiococcus pyrenoidosus; assembly: GCA_019677205.1. Classification (NCBI taxonomy): domain Eukaryota; class Pinguiophyceae; order Pinguiochrysidales; family Pinguiochrysidaceae; genus Pinguiococcus; species Pinguiococcus pyrenoidosus. Next base: position 11,382 of record JAAMXY010002366.1, read on the forward strand.
ATAACTGCTCTAAAAGGACATGGGCAGGTTCCGACCCGCCAGTCCCATTCTCGCTTTTGCCTTGCAGTCCACGTGCCGCGTGCGTTGTCTCCACCAGATACGTCAAGAAGACGTACATGAGGGTCACCAAGAAAGCCCGCTGCGGATAACAGTCCGCGGGTAAGGCGCTGGCAATGCCGACCGCGAGAGCAATCCGCAACGTCGACGTCTCGTCAACTGGGATCCCCCTTTGATTCCAGAAAGATCTATCCGGATCTCCCGCTATCCTTCTAGTCAGATGATCCTCCAAATGGACAAGTGCGTGCTTGTGTGGTTGCTCCTCATTCAACAGCAGGCCATGAAGTTGACGAAGCACCTCGGCAGAGCTTGTCTTCTCATCCTTGACGCTTGACCTCTTCTTCGGCGATTTCCGTCTGCTTTTCTTGGCCTCTGGCTTGCCGGATGCTCCGGTGCCGCTCGTCGCAGCGCATTTCCACTGGACGACCTCCCGAGCAAAGGCTTTCGCGAGCCCTTCCCCAAGGAAGCTGACTTCGTATACAGCGGCGTCTTCCAAAATGGAGAGTGCGTATCGCCGAGCTTGCTCGCCCTCGTCTCCCAGCGCGCTCCTCGCCAGGAAGTCACATATCAGCGTCTGCTCGGCGACTGGCAAGTAGTTCTGCAAGGTGAGGATGTGCTCGATGATTTGCCTCCACGCCTGGAGCGCTGCAACGCCGCTGCGTGATCTCATCCCTTCAAAAATACAGTCCAAAATCGATCGTATCTCACGCAGCCTTGCTTCTCGCGTTCCTTGCGCGTCTTCTTCAAAGAGGCTTTCGACGTCGACGTGGATGTCGTCAACGACTTCTAACCCGAAAACCGTTAGCGCTTCGTGCCCACCGTGCGATTCCGGGTCCCCGCTGTGCTTTGCGAAGAGCTCCAAAAGTAGTGGACGTATCTTCGCTTCTCTATAATCGGGATGCACACATTCGTAGAAGAAGGCGCACCTCTTGTGGAGCGTGTATAGCCAAACGCAAAGATCCAGAGCTCCGGACGATCGACCATCGCCCTCGAGAGCGCTCTCCAGAGAGGCGAAAGCCTCGCACAAGAGCTTTGCGATGCTGTTGGCATTGTCCGCGCTCAACGGCAGGGACAAGCTAACCACTCGGCTTAGCTCTCCAAGCAATCCCGGGGTCGAACTCAAACTTTCCTAGTTGAAGATGCGAAAACGAATCAGCTCTGTGTGGCTCCCCGTCAATGTCAATTGCCTCGGCGGCTCGCAAACGTAAGTGAAGCACCTCAGACAGCCAAGGGTTGTGTCGTCACTAGATTCAGAAACTCTAGTCCATTCCATTTGGATTCATCACAGGTGCCATCACTCGGCGTCAAAGCGACGCCGCCTCGCAACACACGGGTCACCGCAACGCATTCTCAAGGTCTTGACGTACCTTTGCAAGTGTACACAGTGTACTGACAACAGCCTGAGTTTCCGCAATCGGCAGCTTGGCGACGGAGGAGCTCAGCCTGTCGTATCCTGGACCGTCTTTACCGAAGAGCTCGGTCGCTGAAAGCCGTTCCCCATCCCTTGCAGATAGAAAGACGCTCAGTTCTCGCAGAAGCTGTGACACATTGCGAAGCTGCAAGAAAGTATCAAAGATGCTATCCAGCAGCCCTGAGTTCCCGTTGCTGACTTCCCCGCCCCCAGCATTCCCGAAATACGCAAACTGCTGCTCGCAAAAGGCGAACGACTGCACCCAAAGGCGGGAAGTGTCAGCGTCAGTAGCATCAGGCTCCGCGGAACTTTCAAAGAGTCTGTGCTGGACTTGCAGGCAGACGCGAATGAAGCTTGCCGTCTGCCAGAGCATCTTGCTTAGAACGGGCTCGGCAGCACCGTTGGAAGGCTGCCGGCGAAACCTTTTGCGAAACTCTGGCCCCGCAAGAAGCCTCAGAGCTTCCCCAATCCCTCTCCGAAGCGCCTGGTCATGACGAAAGGTTTGAGCATGCATCTTCAGAGTCCTTGAATTCTCACTTGAATGCCGGGACCGAGAGGAAGTGGTGAGCCACCACTGAATCCTTACCTTCTCTTGGCCTAACGAAGCATCTTCACTTGGTTGGTAAATGCCGCGAGCATGTATGGATGCGACGATCCTGAGAAGCGCGTGCACACAATCTCCCTCCGCGGCGAGGTCCTCAGACGGATAACTTGCCGGGTCGTGCTCGTCAATGACGCCTGATCTGAGCGGTTCGATGACCCTAAGAGACAGCGCAGATCCCATCCGGAGGGCTGATTCGCGGAACACGCGGTAGCAGCGAAATCGTTGTCTCGTCGCCTTCTCCATTCTCGCCCTTCCCACATCCGAGGCCGATTGACTCTTCTGCTCACCCACGCGCGCCTCATCCAGGTCAGCGACGCTCCGATCTCTCTTCTCCTCCAAGCTTTTCAAATAGGCCTCAAAGATCAACATCACAGTTCTCTCTACTGAAGCGGTATTCACAGGCGAGGCTTCCGCCTGGCCGCGAGCTTTGATCAAGCCGTCCATCTCGCGGAAGAAGGCTGATTGGAATGGAAGCTTTGCTGCGGCCTTTGCTCCGCCAATATCCGCTCGCTTTCTCTTGCGGCTTCCTTTCCTACGATCGCCATTGGCCGAAGACTGCTTCTGCTCGTCACTTAGGAGCACACAGCTGTCGTATCCGTCGATCAAGTCGCTCTGAAAGAAGGCGGCATACGTGATTCTCTGCGCCAGAGCGTGCCCACTCCCCTTGGACCCGCCCTCCACATCCGCAAGGCTCTGAAGGTCGCTCAATACCCGGAGCAGCTTCTGGCAGAGCGTCGTGAAAACCCGCTTGCTCGGGGGCGTTTCCTCCAGCTGAGCAGCCAGGTGCTTGGCGACATTCTCCACCGGCCTTCGCAGTCCCAGTGCTGCCCATCTGCTTTTCGGAATGGTGGCCCACAGCTGGTGCAGGATCTCGCAGCTCTGCACCACGGAGAGGCTCCGAAGCGGCGCGGCGTCCGTCGCCAGAGCGTTCTGAAGCACTTCAGCCACGCATTCTACATTCACGTGCTCAACATCCTCCAGTGCAAGCATTGCGATGGCGCCCGACGCCAATGCTGCCAGGGTAGCGTCCCCGAGGAGATCCGGCTCGCCCTTGATGACCAGCGAAAGGCATCGCCAAAGTGACGCACGCTGCGCCAGGACAGCCATTTCCCCCGTGACGCTCGTGCTGCCGACTGGGAAGAGAATGGTGGCCAAATCCGCAACCCACTTCGCGCAGATCCGGCGCAAGTCGCCGGCACCTGCGTCTGCATCGCCATGGTCGCCCAAGGCGCAGAAATCGCCAAGCAGCTTCTCTGCTTCGGCGAGTTTCTGCGCAGCGCTCGCAACATCCACTCTGCCTCCCGCCTTCGGATGGGCCAGAAACGGCACCACTGCCACAAACGAGTGCGACATCTGCCGCCGGTGGTTCTAAACTGACGGAAGAGCGCAAAAGATACAGATCCCCGAAGCCGCCGCTTTCGGGCACAACTCTCTCGCCCGGTCACCGCCTCTCCTTCAGCTTTCCTTGCGCCACCCACACCGCAAGCATCATCTGTACCTTAGCAACGTCATCACATGGAGAAAGCTCCGATGAGCGGCGCTCAGAAGCCACGGTGCGCCGTGTCCAGCAACTCTGATCTCCTCTGACGGAGCGGATGAGCGACGGGTGCAACGGTCGCAGGATCTTGTGCAGCTTTGTCACAGCTTCACAAGATGTCAAAAGATCTTCTCCGGCGCAGCGGCGCAAGGCTTGAAGCAGATCGCGCGCGCTGCACTTTCCCCGCGCTGTCATGTCTTCCTGATCACGCGCTGGTCGACCACGTGCAGTTAGATGCTTCTCCACCGGCTTCGGCGGCATCTTGCGCTGACGATCTTGCTACGCACGGCGTCCGTCGCCGCTCTCGCTCCCCGAGTCACGCGCTTCAAACTGGGCGTCTGCCTTGTGGAGCTACCGGCTGGCGGCGAGAACCTTGTGGATGTAGTCTGCAGCTCATTGGGCCTAGCGGAGGCTGAGGTTCGACCTGCAAAGTGAAGACCTGATGGTAAAACTGCAACAAACCCCTGGTGGTTTCCGTCGTTTTCTTCAGGTCGAGGATCTGGCGGCTTTGGGCGCCATTTATGTAAAGGAGCACGAGGGAAAGGTGACTTTTTGCAGAAACTTGTCTGTGCCTGCGAGTGCTCCGGCGTTAACTCAGACGCGCTCCGGGCCTCCGCAGTTTGAAAGGCTCTTCTGTGAAGAGGCGGACGACCTGAGCAACAGGCTGCGGCAGCCTTTGTCAGCTGACACCTGTCTTCGTGTGCACACAAAACCGTTTCGATGTGACGCGGCTTGCCAAATCGACTGGTAGGGCTCAAGATCCTTTGGGGGGGGCGGGGGGGGCGGAGACATAGTTTCGCTGACCCGACGAGCGTCATGCTGTATGCAGGAGCGAGAGAATTCTGTATGAGGATCCCATCGACGCACGGCAGAACGGGTACATCGTGGTGGACAAGCCGGCGGGTCTTCCGTGCTTCCTGCATGTGAGCAATGCTGCCCATGTACGTGCTTGTGGTCGCATTTCCGTGCCACTTGGGCTGACTCAAGCGCTCGTCCCAGGTTCTGCACCGCTGTGTCTTCGACTCTTTAAAGTCCCATCCCAAGTACGCCAACGAGCGCTTCGGGCTTCATCCCACGCATCGCATCGACGCGTGCACAACGGGCGCTGTCGTCCTAGCGCTATCCAGTACCGCGGTGAAGACCTTTGCCGATCTTCAGAATCCGCAGGTTGAGCGCAACAGCCGCCGGAAACGAGGAAAGCCCGCGTCGGATATCTACTTCTCCAAGACCATCTGCAAGGTGTATCGGGCTGCCTTCGTCGCGAGATCGAGACCCTCAGAGAGCGACTTGCCGAAGACGATATCCACCTACATGTCGAAAGGGCCGCTCTTCGGCCTGCCATTTCCCCGCTTCACGATTCCCACGGATCTCGGAGCGACGCATGGTGAAGTGGCGGGCCTCCACGGCGCCGTGTGGCGCGAGGCAGTATCAGAAATACTACGACTTGATAGAATAGAGAAATCTGCACTCACAGACGAAGCGCGCCAGGCTGTGGAGAAGCAGCGGAAGGTGTATGGCCTGCTCGAAGAGACGGGGTTGCTCAAGAACCCTTTTCCGGCACTTGGGGCGGGACAGCTGGAGGACGTCGAAGTCTTCGAGGCGGATATCATGCTGCACACTGGGAGAACGCACCAGATCCGTGCGCAGCTGGCGGCTCATGGGTTTCCGTTGATTGGTGCGCAAGTCATCAAAGCAGTGGCGCTCGTGGCCTGAGAAGATCTCTCGGCTAATTGCCGTACGCTTTCCCGCAGGAGACACTGCGTACATTCCCATGTGCGGGTACTGGTTCAGCCCAGACGAGGCGACAGTTCAGCAAGGCCTTGAGCTCGCGGAAGTTGCTGGAGAGAAGCGGCTGCCGGATCCCATGACGGGCCTCTATAACATCGGTGCGGAGCTCGGGATGTCCGCTGTTTGCTGATGTCCGTGCTAAGCTATGACCCTATGATGCGCTCCGATCCCAGGTTCGCAGGAGCAGAAGATCCGTCAGATGCGCATCTCGATGATGCCGCACGAGTTGCAAAGGAGGTTGGAATACTGTAGACAGCCCGCGGGCGCGATTGGATTGCAGGTGCGCCACGAGCTGCTCAGCAACTCATGGACCCGCCGTTGGGCAACGTGTCTCTTACTGTATCGACCTCAGTCCGCTAGAATATCATTCTTGCACGTCGATGCGAAGGTCTCGACCCCATGGTGGCGAAAGCAATGATGCGGGGCATGCGGATCGCGGGGTTGGCATGGTGTGAGGAGTTCACTGCGTGTTCGAGCTGTGCCGACCAGGACTAGTAGGAAACTTGCTATCCGTCTCATACGATGTCCGAAAAGTCTGCAGCCCGTGCAGACACGAACTACAAGATTTTTCCAAACGATGTTCATAGCATCATCCAAGCAGCAACGCTACAAGTAGCAACAGGGTATTCCCACCTTCCCAAAGGTCAACAGGTGCTCATGTATTCGTTCATTCACTCAGTCATCCGTTCTTCTACTCGTTTACTCGCCACGAGTACGTCGAAATGCCAAAGGACGCCGCCTCGACCTCGCCAACGACACGTAGATCGCCACCATGTTGGCAGCGGCGTTCCGGTCTCGGTGATGGCATTTGCAGGAGGTGCCTCGGCCTTCCCCATTTCCAGGAGCCGAGCACGTCGGACACTTCTTCATCGCGTGGAGCTTCGCCTGTACTTCCCGCAAGTCCAAGCTAGGCCTCTGCGGTCGTTGCGGGCGTCGCACGTACTTGTCAGCCCCCACATCAAAGTACTTGCGCTTCATGACCATCACATCTTCCAGCCCGGTATGGCATAGATGGCAGAGCTGCGACGTCTTGTGCTCGTCGATCAGCGTTGCCTTCGCACCGTGGATCACCGACAGTCGCTGACGGACTTGCTTCTTTGGACCGGGTGCGTAGCCAAGCCCCATGCCCTACGATCGCTTCGATTGTTTCCTCCTCCTCCTCCTCCTCTTCCTCCTCCTCCTCCTCCTCGCTACTCATCGTGTGACACGGAGGGCATGGGGTCGAGAAGGTGCGGCCACTTTGAGAGAAGTATGGCCATGCGACGGACGGCTGCGGTATTCGAGTTTGGGACTGCGATGTCCCAATCGTGCGGACAGATGGACTCGAATCTGGGCAGCCGAGCGGGCCATGACAAGAACCCGGAATCTGGTAAAGCGCCTTTTCACGGTTCTGGACCCGGTGTCGCGCAGATAAGAAAGCGGGGCGCACCACTGGTGAGGTTGCTCGTGAAAGCAGGCCGCACACGGAGATCTGATCGGAGAAGACGCGTTCGCTACTTGGCTGGTATGCCTCTCTCTATCACGCTGAAGTAGTTGTACACGCCAGATGCGACAATCACTACCGTTATGCCGACGCCGTTCAGGACGGTGATTGGCGTCTCAAAGAGATACGTGCTAATCGCGATCAAGAGAACTTGCTTGATGTTGCCCCAAATGGTCAGCGTCTGTCGAGTTGCACCCAAAACCAAGGTCAGAAGCTCGCGGAAAAAGTGAAGGCAAAGGAGCTCAAAGGAGGAGCTCTCAAAGGATTTCAATGGAGGAGCTCAAAGGATTTCAAAGGAGCTCAAAGGATTTCAAAGGAGCTCAAAGGAGCTCAAAGGAGCTCAAAGGAGCTCAAAGCAAGGCAAGCGAAATCCGTGCCAAAAGAGTCTTACCAATGGCGAGCTAACTTTGTTGGCGACGAAGCTCGAAATGTTGAACGTGAACGCGAGCAGAGCAGACAGCAGCACCACCGGAAAAGCCATGGTCCGAGAAAGTTCGGGTAGCTGATGGGAAGAACGATGCAAGGAGAGATGAGGACCTCCGCCCTATCGCAGAGAGACGGAGCGCCCGTTTCCTACCTCGGCGAGAAGCTCCGCGAACTCTCCTGTCGAGAAGCTTGCGAGCAGCATCCATATCATGCTCAGTGGTGCCATTTCCTGGTGATTGCAGCCATGGGTTCAGTCCCTGGAGGCACAGATGATCCTCGCCTCTTGACCGTGGATACGTACATGAATCAGCTCCATGGGACTGAGCGTGAGGCCGGCGCCCGTGAGAATCGCGCCGGTGAGCACCACCTTCGCACTGGCGAGGAGGACGCAGAGCAAGGTGACGAGGAACCCAAAGGTGGAGACCGTCATCTCTCCAAAGCAAGCTGCCACCACGCCGGTCACCACGGCCACGACGCTCAGGGTTCGCCTCGCCGAGAAGCGCTTTCGCTGCCAGATCGCGCCGATGCCCATGACGAAGGCGGGCACCAAGCTGCGCATGACCTGATTGAAGTTGACGCTGACGAACAAGATCGATACGTTTCCGATACAGATGTTGGCGCTGAAGAGCAGCGAGAACAGAATCAGGAGCGTCCGCCGCCTCGTCGCGGAGACCTTGGCGTCGCCGGGCGCGGATTTGGCGCCATGGTACAGCTGGAGCCAGATGTGCGAGCCGACCGCGTTCACCAGCATGTGCATGGCGCTGAGCACAAAGGGGAACTTGAAGTTGACCCACTTGAAAGCGGCCTTGTTGATGAGCGTGACGCTCATGTTGTTCACAAGCCAAAGGAGGAGATACGCAAAGCGCTGCGCGCTCGTGTACAGCGGGTTGTCCACGGCGAGCACCTTCTGGTGCGCATGCTCGCTCGGCTTCTGCAGCTCTTCATCGCTCTTGCCACTCGACAGCATCATTCTCAGGAGCCGAGGGCAGCGAGCCAGACGACGGCCCAGCGCCGAGTGACAAGCCGGCGCACAAGCGAAAAGTAAACGAAGGAACTGAGCGCCGGCGGATCTACAAAAGGTGTAACTTGGCCATATTACGCCGACATAAGGTGCCGGGGAATGTTAGGTGCCCGTCTACCGCGTCCTGCTGGCTGAAGACGGCGCCTCATTGGTGAATGGAGCTCTCAGGAGTTATTCAGCCAAATATCCAAAAAGACTGTTTGGGAAGCGTAGAAATAATTGGTTTAAGATATCCAATCATACCTTCCTCAGATCCTTAGCCGGTTGAGTTGACCAGTGAACATCCCGTTGTGATTCATCTTTTCAGGCCTTCCCTAATGTTCTGTCGATCAGGACGCGAAGAAGCAACAAATCCCAACGCGCTGACGATGCAGTTTAAATAGCTTGGGCGCATTACAGCGTAATAATCAAATTTTCGCACCACCCAATGAATGATTCTGGATTCCGCTGCAACGGGGTTTCCGGACCGCTTTTCCGGACCAACCGCAAGAAGCTGCTTTTCCTCCTCGCCAGCGAGGAAATCTTGGCAAAACGGACGCCCCTCTCCCCCAGCAACTGCCTGTGCCTCGCACCGCAGCGCTGTGCTCACGTGTGCATCGCCTAGCCCGCAAAAACTGCACGAAGCATCTAGAGAGAACGCGCTGAGGCACCGGCAAGCCGTGCCGCCCGGCGCTGGAGCTAGCCCAGGGCTCCTGCGGCAGCTGTGAGCTCCTCGCCGATACGCACCATGCCGGGCCGGTCGCGGTACGCTGACGAGCGAGCAGGCCCGTCCGCCTATGACGACGAGTCCTACACCCGCTTCGCCTCTGGCGGAGCAGCCGACCGGCTGCGAGGTGCCGCGAGTCGCTATGCCGATCCGTCCGCATCGTTCCGCGCACCGACGTCCGGCTACCGCTCCTCGTCCGGCTACCGCTCCTCGTCTCCCTCCCGCAAGGCCGGCGTGAAGAGCCTGAGCCGAGGGGACCGGGCGATGAGGAACGCCTCGCCAGCCACGACGCTGTCGTTTGCAAAGCTTGCGGACTTCGCAGCCTGCAGCGTCCCGGTCTGGGTCCCCTGGACGGAGAGTGCCAGCCCGCTCGTGTTCCCAGGAAGCGCCCCAGAGCGGCTCTCGCAGCACCGCTGGCTGCAGAGCTTCCCCATGATGCCTGTCGCCCCGGCGCGGCAGAGCCTGACGGACTACCTGGCGTCCCTCCTCGCCGGCCGGCAGCAGCTCGACAAGCCCCTGCAACCGACCGCAGCGGAGTGCCATCGGCGCGAGAATGCGGACCTGTACCGGTGGGCGAAGTGGACCGTCGTGACGGATGCCCTGGAGAATGGATTCTGGACTGGCTACGACGCGCACCTCTCCAAGATGGACGTTCTCGGCGTGGGGACGTCCAGCGAGCACTTCTTGCGGAGCATGACCGGCTCGTTCTCGCAATGGGCCACTTCGCAGTACATGTTCTTGATGATGAACACGTACCAGAAGCAGACGAGCCTCGAGTATGCGGACTTCTGCACGCACACGACATTTGGGAAAGGCCGCGACCCCAACGGCATCAACGATCAGTACTGGCGCTATTCGCGGCTGCTTGGAATGGTCGCCAAGGCCGACAGCATGGCGCAGCGCATGACGGAGCTGTGTCCAGATTGGCGCATCTCAGCATGGCTGCAGGACATCCACACCTCCGGGTCGTCCGGAACGGTGCGCCAGGAGCTGCTGCGCCACTCGATTCACGCCAGCAAGGAGGTGGCCAAACCCACCTTCCTGGCCTTCCAAGATGCCCGCGCGTCGCCCTCCGAGCGCATGACCGGCCTGCCCCGTGCGATGCGGCGCTGGGACCACAGCTCCTTCCAAGACTACAAGATGAGTCATGTGGAGCGCCTGGGGCAAGTCTGGAATGCCAACTACCACGCGAACTGGTCCAAGTCATATTCGACGGCGGGGCCGCCACCCGAGCTGGGATTCTCGCGCCATGGGATCGTGGACATGCGGATGACTCATGCGGAGCGCATGGGCCGCCTGGACACCAAGCTGGCAGACGAGACCAAGAGGTGCATCCCTTCCGGGGCTTCGCACCGGGAGCCGCAGACCATGCGCTGGATTCCGTGGAGCGAAGACAGCGCACTGTCTTGCAAGAAGCGATGCCACGGCGACGGCTACGCAGCCGGTCCGAAGCCTTCGCAACGTCTGCGGGCTTGGATGTCGGCCCCAAAGCGCAGCCGGCGTCCAACTCAGCTCTGGCAGGGCAGCACCAAGCGTGCCGCGAACCTTCGCGTGGATAGCTCCTCCGCAC
>JAAMXY010002379.1:0-35213 GCA_019677205.1 Pinguiococcus pyrenoidosus
CCAGCAGAAGAACCGCTGCACTTCTATGGGAGACAAAGTTCGACGAGGAGCGCGCCAACCTACGCGGTGATCCCTTGGATGCCATTACGGCGGAGCCACCGGAAGTGCCCAACGCCGGGGAGGACTGGACGTCCTTTGCCATTGTCGACATTGGTGCCGTGAAGTTTTCCGATTACAGTGGATGTGTTCAGTACTATGATCTGGACGATCTCCATGCAATGCCCGGCCGTCGCTGCCAAGAGCTTTACTACTCGTTTGTCGAAAACGAGAGCAAAGAAGGTATGGTTTACGTGGACGACGCACTGAGCGATGTGCAGCGGTCGCTCTTAAACGGCGCGATCGAGCGTCTGCGGACCGCCCAAGATGAGCCGGACTACCATCCGCACTCGGACAACAAAGTGCGGGATCTGGTGCATCCTGCGCTGTATGCCTACGTTGTCGGAGAGAGTCCTTTCTTTGGCTCGCAGGACTTGCCGGAGCCCTCGATGTCCCCGCGAGCCCTTGAGGGGGAACACGTACTAGTGTCGGCGCCCGCTTACGGGAGACGACGCATCCTGCCGCGCAAAGAGTACGACATGTGGGGCCGCGAATACGAAGAGTCCAAGTATCAGTGGCTGCCGACGTACTTCAGCGTCGCTTCGGATTGCAAGGTGCGGATCGAGGACTATATCAACGGCATTGCCCGCGCAGCGCACCCAGAGCTCTACTTACAGCTCGAGGCGCTATTCGAGCGCTTCGTTCCTCTTCTCGAGCACGCATGGAGCTATGGGTCAATGATCAGATTTCAGGAACACTTCGGTAGCATTGGCTGGGAAAGGCCCAATGTCGATCCAGAATCTCCGTACTTGATGCCCCTGCGAGGATCGCGCCTGCAGGTCATCACGAAGATCGTGGACTACGAATTGCAGCCCGGCCAGGAGTACGAGGGCGCTTGGCACGTGGAGGGCATTCCAAATGAGAGTATTGTCGCTACCGCGCTTTACATCGCATCCCGCGACGAAGGGATCCAGGGAGGCAACCTCTGCTTCAAGAGGTCTTTTGATGCCGGCGACGGAGACACCATCTACAACATAAACCAAGAACATTTCGGGTTCGTTGATGCCTTTGCGAGGCACGCCATGTTTCCCGCTGGTCAGCTTGAGACCCCCAACAATCGCATGCTGGTACGTTGGTCGCTCTGCAAGTGTAAAGCCGCTGTCGACCGTTGTCGTAAAAAGTATCTGGATGAGCAGGTCTTCCCAAACTCTCACGTGCACAAGGAGATGAAAATGATCAACGCGGGAGACCAACCAGCGAGGTGCCGAATCGTGGTCTTCTTTCTGGTAAATCCGCTCGTGCGCGTTGTGTCGACGAAGGAGGTGCCCGATCAGCGAAACACCATGTCGCTGGAGCGTGCCAAAGAGCACCGTCTGGAACTGATGAGGGAGCGGGCCCTACGCAAGCAGGACTGGAGTGTGCGACCAATCGAGCTGCCCTAGGCTGGGTGTCTTTCCAAGATGCGTGGAGGCTCAAATGCTGCTAGGTAGTGATAAGTAGTGATGGATCGTGGAAGATTTGCTCCATTGCACGCCCGTCTTGAGGAGAAAGATTGGGTGAGATCTCCCGAGTATTTACATCAAAGAACCCCCCCGGGAGAAGCATTGGAACGGGACCAAAGTGCATGTATAGCTCCTTCGTCGCTTCCTCATCACTTTTCAGGCAGCCTCTCACACACTTCCAAAGAAGCAGCGGCGATGCTACTCAAGTTTGAAGCTCGTAGCCACATTCCCGCAACAGAACCAGATTCTTCCCGAAGCGATCACACTACTCCGCAGCTTTGCTTTTCTCCTCGTCCCCTCTTTCGAAATTGGGCGCTCCTTCGCCCTCCTCTTTCGCATCTTCTTCCGGCAGGGTGGCATCGAACGCCCATCCAAGATTCTGGTACTGCTCGCGATCTGGCTGCGCGCTTGCCTGTGGGTACCAAACGTACTGGGCATGCACCTCAGGAAAGCTCATTTGATCTGCTGCCTCCTTCCCGTGCTTCCACTCGCACCAGCGGCGCATGCGCGTTGCTACTGCGGGGTCCACGCACTGCTTCTCGAACTCGGCCCACATGGCCGCCTCCGAGTCCCAGAACTCGACCCGATTGCCAGTCGACTCGACCGCAGCTAAGAGCACCTCGCGATCACGGCGGAGCTCGGGCGCGGCGAACCTCAAGGCAACTGCGCGCTCCTTTACGGCTGCTAGGACCTTTCCTCGATCCTCGCAGAGGTCGCCACGCAGCTTGCCGAAAGGAATCTCGCGCCGGGCGTAAGAATCCTCCTCGTCGACGCCTTCGTCTTCTTCACCAAGATCCTCGTCGGCGTCTTCGTCGTCACCGTTTGTTTCGTTTTCTTCCTCAGAATCGAGAGCAACAAGGACACGATCGGCGATCTCGTCGGTCCAGTCGGGGAGAAGCTCAATTCCAAACATGATCTTGAAACGCACCAACGCAAGGAGACGACCGTTATCCTCCTGCTGGTAGTACTCACTATCCTCCGGCAAGCCGAAGCAGTCGTAGTCGCCAAGTACCATGCAGTGTTCAGGGCCGACTTCCGTCAGCTTTGGAAAGTCGCCCTCTGCTATCAGGTTACAAAGGATCTCTCCGCCTTCAAAAGGCCCGGCGCCGTCGTAGTCGATAGACAAAGAGCTGATGAATCGGCAATGCGCAATCACTTCCCGAACCAGAACTATGTTGGGGTTCAAATCGGAGCTTTCGTCATTGTGGAAGCCGAGGTCGAGCTTGAGCCAACCGCGGATCTGCTCCAAAGGTCGACCCCCAAGCTCGGCTTCGATCTCCGGCCACTCACGTAGGCCTTTGACCTTGTCCAGCGTGGGCCTGGCAATCTGCCGAACAGCCTCGGCAACCTCCGGGGTGGTCTGAAGTGCTTCCAGCCGCTGCTTCCTCGAATCAGACTCGCCAACGAGCTTTGAGACTGCAACGGCAGCGGCTTCTTGGATTCCTTCATTCTCTGCATAAGCTTGCATCGCAGTGACAAGCCGTTCCACCGCTCCTACAGCCCAAAGCTCTTCGACAGCTTCGTCCGACCCACCTGCTAGGCCAGCCATCGCTTCCAGACCTTGGCGTTGCAGGTCGGGATCACAGCCGTACGTCCTCATGCCCTTCTCGAGAACGAAGCCGGCGCCAAGCGCGATGAGCTTATCTTCAACGCTGGCGCGACAGAGCATGGTCACAGCAGCGAAGAACACCTCGTGGAGCTTGGCTCGCCCGCCGTGGCCGCCGAATCCTGTCTCCTTCTCCGTCGCCTTTTCGAGGAAGCAGTCGGCAAAATCTCTGCTGTACATGTCCCCATCGTGAAAGAAACAGTGAAGCAAGCGAGAAGCATCCTCTCCAAGGTCCAGCCGACATTCCGCTTCCAATGCGCAAACGAGCTCAGGGATGACCTCCACGATGGCATCGGCAGCACCGAGAGCCAGAAGCTTGTCGAGCCTCTCTTCCGACTCATGGGCGATATACCAAAGAGCGCGGAAGCCGGAGCAGAGCACGCTCGCATTGGTTGGATGTGCCCTCAGAGCCCTCAAAACTGTTTCGACGCAGCCCTGGGGCAGGTCTACACCATCGCGAGCCTGAGTGGCCATCACGCGACAGCCGTGCAGCTGGGCAGCGGCATTCTCGGCCTTCGTCGTCATTAAGGCGAGCAGAGCACCGAGCAGCGACCCCGAATTGCTGCCTGGAAGCCGTGCCGCGGCCTTCAGACCAAGTTGCGCTAGCTCCGAGTTGCCACCGTGCCTGTCAAGCATTTGCGCTAGTCTTGCATCCACGCCGTGAGACGCCAGGTGAGAGAGCACCTCCGTGTCGAAGAAGAGAATCATGTTGCACCCCAGGCTTTGGATGCGGACGCTCTCCTGGTGGCCTTCCATGGCAGCAAGGATGGCTTGGAAGGTACTCTTGGAGACGAGTTCCGAGATGACGTTCGGGACCCTATCCGCCATGGTTGACCAGCTGCTGCTGCTGCTGCGACGGTCGACGCCTTTCGCCGCCATTTGGAGGATCGCACCTGCCCCGTAGTACTGGATCTCCTCGTCGCTAGCGTGATTTCTCATCGCAGCGACGACGCAATCTGCCCCGCCGTCGAAGAGAAGCTTGTCCACGCTGCCCAAGCTGCCGGCAAGATTCCACATGGCCATGCAGCCTTCTCGCTGAAGCGCCGCGTCGCCTTCTGCCGCCTTCATCGCAGCCACGACACCCACCCCGGCGTAAGATTTCTGCAGCGCAAGCATCTGTGCGGCCATCTGCTCCCTCATCTCACCAGACGACTGAGCGAGCATGGCAAGCATCGACGAACTCGGATCCTCGCTTTGCGCCATGCTCACACCTCTCATCATTGCCTTCTCCGGATGCTCGACCACCGTTGCCATGCTTCGGAGCATCTCGATCGTTTGCACATCGGCCTGATTTCGTGAATAAAAGTACCAGTAACAGTCGCGCTCCGAAGGATCTTCGCTGAAGAGGTCTCGTAGAACCGTGCAGCCTTCGCGTAGCAAGCTGAGGTCGGATGCGTCCGCCGCCAGCAAAACATCCACGATCTTGCTAGCGTCTGCCCTCTCCATCGCCTCGCGAAGCTCCGCATGTTCAGGCGTCTGGCGTGATGTCGACACTCGCAGTGGGACGGCCTGAGCGAAGCTCCTCCAGTCGAATTTATCGAACATCGGATCCAAGCACAAAAGAATGAGCCGTCGCACAGGAAGCACTAGGGTCCGAGCCGCTGGCAGTCAGAATCGAACGAAACTCAAACAAGCGCAGCACAAGTCCACGATGCTTCTGGCGCCATTTCCGCACTGGCAGAACAGGTCTGCTCCTCAAGATTTTAACACCGAGTCCAGATAAGAAGGTACAAAAACCTTGGCGATTCTGAGCTTTCACGAGTTTGGAGCAAAGACTTTTTAGGCCTCAAACGCTTTACTACTCAATGCGCTATCATGATGTGCGATAGTGGACGGAGTTTGAGACGAATCGGTGGCGTATAAGACGAGAAAGTTGCACTCAACTGAGGAGAGTCCCAAGGTGACGCATTCGGAGGCTGGATACCAGCTTGGTACTACTTTTGGTACCAATACGGTACTCATTTCGGTACTTTATTGGTACTAACAGGGGCTGCACAGCTCCGCAGGCGGCGGCGCTTTAGGTCTGCGCCGGTCAGAGCCGGGACCGCTGCCGCACTTCGGCGGTACGAGGGGCCACGAGGGCTCCTGGCGAACACCTGGGAGACCTCGTACATCGAGGAGCGGTTGGACGAGCTCGAGGGCGAGAAAGAAGAGCTCAAGGCCTACCAGCAGCTAGATCGTGACCGCCGCGCCATAGAGTACATCACCTACGACCACGACCTGCGCTCCGCGCGGGAGGAGCTGGCCGTGCTCGAGGCCGAGGTGCTGGAGCAGAACGAGGAGAATGACAGCCCTTATGACAAGGTCTACGAGGTGGAGGAGAAGCTCCGGGACATCGAGCAGAACAGGCAGCGTCTGCAGGAGCGCTTTCGTGACAAGGAGGACACGCAGGTGCCTCTCCGCGCGGAGGTCGACGCCGCGATGCAGCACCAGGAGGCCCTCGACTTGGAGGTCAGCGACCTGCGCGAGATCCTCAGCAACGTAGTGACCACCAGCTCCTCGCGCCGATCCGGGTCCAGACTCATGATCTTGGCCAGCGACACCGCGGCGTCGCGGACGCCCATCTGGTCATAACAAGCACGACGTGGACCTGGCGGAGGTGCGCATCGTGACCGGTGAGGCCGAGCATTGCATGGTCCAGGCCGGAGGAAGCGCGCGGCGTGTGTGAACTTCTGAAGAGATGCCCGAGAGCAAGACGGAAACTGAAGAATCAACAACCGCTTTCGTGGATGCGTCAAGAGTCATGAGTTCGCCAAGCTCTCCTCCGTTTCTACCTGAATGCATACTGGGATCTCTTCATCAACCTGTCCTAGCCGCCCCAGGACGGAAGCCTCGAGGGCGCCGAAAGACGAGGTTGTCTTGGACGTTGCCTTCACGTCGGCTACACAGGCTCCAATCTGGGCCTGCGTGGGGAAGTCAGGAGGCAAAGTCTCGCTCGTTTCAAAGGCAAGCATCTCCAGCCAGTCCTTTGCAGACTTCTTCGTGAAGCCCCTGCCATTTGGCTTTGTCTCTGGAGCAGCGAGCACATTGAAATACCCCGAGACGCCGTTCTGTCTCTTTGACCGCATCGCTCCCGTTGTTCCCACTTTTCTTTCCGATGTCGCGGCGTGCTTAAGCCTTAAGGAGCAAGTGCTGATGTTCCAACTCGTGTGCAAGGACTTTATGAAGGCGCTGCCAAGGTTTCTTCCCCTAATGCATGACCAGAAGGCGGGATTATCGCCGTTGATGGAGGCTCTTAAAGCGGCGAATAACCGCGGCTGGAGGAGGACTCGCGAGTTCATCTGGGACGCCAAGGTTTGCAGAACCATGACAACCCTTGAAGCATCCTCGGTGCATCACGAGACAGCCAAAGCTCTTGGCCTTGCCAACAAAGCGCTATCGAGACCAACCAATGGTGTGTCTGCTCCCTTGCACAAATGCAAGTCGGCCTTTTGTCTTCATCGCAGGGACGTCGAGTTTCGTCGCCGCCGCCGTTTGGCGATAAGCGACTGGGCATTGCTTGATGGTGAATATGTCCAAGACCTCGTCCGATTCGGCTCTCAGGGCCGGTGTGAGCCGCGCGAGGCGAACGAAAAGAGATTTCGGATTCTATTCACGGATGAATCAAAGTTATTTCAAAAGGATCACTTAGGATTTACCAATTGGGTACCTCATGTTTTGATGTCGTCAATGATGGACAATGCTTAAGGTTTCCGCTACTTCAAGCTATATATCATGATAATTACTCGTTCCAGGTTCCGATTCTTGATGGACTGCCCTTGCCTTGTCGAAGCTATAGGAACAACCAGGCTGTTTCCCGCCTTTTTCGGGCCTGAGCCCGGTCTGCTTCGCCGTATCTGCCGGTCTTGCTGTCCTATCACGTTCGTCTCCAACGCCATGGTCTGCACCGTTTGCTTCCAAGAATGCTATTGTGCGAATTGCGTCTGCCACGAGAAGCTCAGCTGCCGGAAATGCGACTTCATTGGCGCTCAGGCAACCATGGGACAGGTACATTGCACCCGAATACGAAGCTCGGAAGCGATTCAGCGGCCTTAGTCTCCGTTTCCACCTAGTACTCGTGCTGCTTCCATGGCCAGATGTACTCGGATAGCGTGACGGTGGCGACTGGTCATGTACGTGGCTTGGCAAGCCTCTCCATCCGTCTTGTCAATGCTGGTGGCGGAGGGAGCGGCACAATTTTCTCACGCTTCTTTGGCCCCTTCTTTCGGGAAATGAAGATGCCCTTGAACTTCGTCGAGCAGTCGACAGCGTGTCAGCTGTTTTACTGTGGATGCGTGAACTGCTCCGTCCTCCTAAAACCGAGCTGGAGTAAGCCGCCTCCTTATCGTGATGCATTCCGCGGACAAGACATGTCGACGGCTCATGCATGACCGCTTCGTTTCCAGGCTGCTGCCAGATGGAGTTCTCGTACAAGTACTGCACATTGATCGGCATGTACAGCTGCATTCAGGCCGTGCGCTTCTGCCCGTGCCGCGCGATGTGTCTTCGCTTTCAGCGATGTACGTTGGCGCGTCTACGACGCCTGCCGGAGAGCGTTGGCTTTCCTTTCCGGCGACTCACGAAGATGTGGCTTGTTCCAGGCCTGTTTCTCGACTGCCAAGGGTTGGACGGGCCAAGAGGTGGTCCCTACAAGCTGTCCTCCTGCAACACGGTTATGGAATGCCTCTACCTGGCGTACTGCGTTGGCAGATGTGAGGACACCTGCGAACTCCCCTAGTAAGTCTCCGACTGCTGCCGTAGCGTGTGGTGTGCATGATATACTCATGCTGACAAGACGATTCTACGCGATCCGCCTTGCACGTGCCTAGCTCCGTCTGGCAAAGCCGCGTGCACTGCTGCTGCTGTTACCATGCCAGTGCCTTTCCGTGCAACGACCAGGTTCCATTCGCCATCGCCCTGTGCGGAATCTACTGCGCTGGCAAAGAGAACGTCGACGCGGCGACGGAAAAAATGCGGCAGGCCGACGAAGAACTGAATGCTCAGCTGATAGAGGCCACGCCAGTCGAGGCCATGCCAGTCAAGTCGATCTAGGTGCAAATCGTGGCGTCCGGTGGACGGATCGGGCGGAGGCGGACCTGACGGGTGCTGACGGAGTCGGACACTTGTTGCATCGTCCTGCATACGTAAGGCAGGAACTTGCACCTGTTTCGAGCATGGTGCGAAAGAGGGAGCGCGCAGAGCGGATGGCCTTCTGTGAAGACATCATAATGCCACGGCCGAAGCTTGATACTGCTCGGGATAGCAAGTGAAATGCTTGTTGAACAGGGGAAAGGTTGTTCCCTTCTGGTTTCTTCGTGTTTTGTCTCTTGGTGGGCTTGCTGCCAGAGAGGGGCCCAAAAGTGATTGCGGCTCTGTCAAGCGAACAAGGAAGAACCAAAAAACACGCTCCCATTGCTATCCGGGAAATGCCGACAGGTCTCTCTGAGCTCTGCACGACAACGACCCGCACACTGCTGTCCTTGCTTTTACACCCTTCTCGCGCTTGGTTGCCTGCGTTCCTCTATACAGGGTCGCGGAAACCTCTTTACGCGCTGGTCCGCAGCCGCCGAGGTCCTACCAGAAATTCTCAACGAGGCGTCCACGCTCATGGCCATGCCGACGAGGCCAAGCCAATCATCATCCGTATCACTCACCGAACTACTCCCATGCCGATGCTGCGGCAGGGCCAGGGGTTTCCAAGCGCCCGACAAGCCATTTCTTGTGCCCACGAAGCGGGGCTCGATGTCGTCGTCGTCGCGAGCACCCCCTTGCATCCGCTTGCATCCTTCCCAGCACTGTCTGAAGCCTGGAGCCTGGAGCCTGGAGCCTGCAGCCAGGGCCCCAACTGTCAGTGATGCCGAATAAACGCTGCGCCGTCCGTGGCGGAATTGAAGTTCTTGAATCTCGTGTGTAAGGGCCATCCGGTGACGAGGTTGGCGTGGTATTCCTCGTGGCAAAGCCTGTTGAAAACGGCCATGTTGCAGTTCCGACCGTGAGGTGTCTTGTCCAGCCCCTGCGTCATCTTCTTGACGAACTCCAGGAAGGTGGAAGTCCGCGCCCCGAGGATCCCCGCGTTGAAGATCTGGTGCTGCACCTTCATGCCGGGCATGCACTCCCTCCACTTGTTCTGGACCCAGGGGATGCCAGGGGAGTACTCGCTGCCCACGAATATCTGGGGAGCGCGCAGGGCGGAATCGACCGCCTCCATGAAGTGGAACGGATTGTTCAAGAACACCACGTCGTGGATGTCGGTCATGAGCACATACTTGTAGTCTTCTTGCCTCTCGCGCAGGAATGCCTCGACGATGTAGTACCGCTGATCGTTAATCGACCGCGCCTTGCCGTCTGGGTGCTCCGAGAAGCTCGGATCTTTCTCGGTGTCGATGTACTGGAACTTCACCTGCTCGCTCTCGTACTGCTCTTTGAAGGAATCGACGTACATGTTGGTGAGCACGACGCCATTCATGCCCGAGTGCTTCCGAAGCGACTCGTACCAGCCCCGGATGTATTCAAAGGTCGCTTGCACCCTGTTCGCTCGCTGCGGGTCATTCCTATAGTTCAGTGCCAATGCAAGCACGACATTCTCACGATCCTCGCGACTTGCATCGGTGGAATCCAGCGACCTCTTCTTCTCCGCCCTTGGTCCTCTCGCCGAGGCATTCTCGGTGGACCTCATCATGCCTCCCGCGAAGAAGCTCAGCGCCCAAGCGCTGAGCTTCTTCGCGAAGTGACCCCAGCTACGCGTTCCGCGGAGAGCCACTGCTTTGCCCATTGTCTCGTCCGGTCCCTGCAGCGCCGCTGAGCCATCTCTCCCTGGTTCCCCGAGCCCCTTGCGAGACTGCAGCGTCGCCTCCTGCGGTATCGACGTCTTTGGCCGCGAGGGATGCATAGACAGCGCAACATTTGCCCCTCTCCTCCATGTCTCCCCGCACAAGCAGAGCAGAGCAGCAAGAAGGACACCAGGAACGAGCCGTCGCCTTCGATGACTGTTGCTCATGGGGATGGGTGCAGCAGAGCGAGCGGCTGTCCGAGCTCGACGCCCCTGACTCGAGACCCTGGCCGACCGACAGAGATCACAAGGCCTCGGGTGCCATGGGTCCTGCCTAATTCCCTTATTGAAAGTGGGTTTACCGACTGGAGCGGACCTCGTTTCGAATCCGTGCAAAAGAATAAAGTATGGGGGGGGCAGCGGGGGAATGCTAAGCGCGGGAACTCCGGAAGCCCGGTCGAGCTTAACCCCATTTCGATCTTGGGTCTTTGTTCCCGGCGCAGCAGCTCTCCAGCCTTCGAGTTCAGAGTTTGAAAAGCTCGGAAAATGAGAAAAAATCTGGGGAAATGAGCCACGGCTCCAGGGGGGGCTTCTGGCTGTAGAAAACACGGCAATGGCCGGCGCCAGCTTCCATGGTCCACAACTCGACTGCCCGACTCACTTCCCGCCTACCGGAAGCCGCATCACCACTACTGAGAAGGACTTTCGTATGTGCGACATACAAGAGACGTGACGCAGCTCTCCAACGCCTTGGGATCTTGAGGGACGCCCGCTCCTCCAGACTTTGCTCATCTGGAACGGCGAGGCATTTCCTGCGTTCAACAACGAAATGCTTCCAACCATTTGGCTCAAGCAGATAAGCCGCAATGCGGCGACCACTGCGCCCCTCTCTCGGAGATCTTGACGCCTTCGCAGGATGGCGCAAGCTACAAGCTTGGCGCCAGCTTCCTGGAAAGTCTAAGGACCGCCGAGGGAGCCGACGGGGACATCTCGACGTGTCACCGACATGTGACAAATGTTCCCAAGTGCCCAAGCCTTCAACCAGATTCTGTGCTGGGATCTCTCTAGCCTTCCTCTAGTTGGACGTGGAGCATTCCCGATGTCGCACGAGGTAGCAGGGGGGATCTCTTTGATGAGTCCTGCCCGGACTGTGCATGTGTGCGCCCAAGAGGCCACGACACGGCCTCGAAGACGCGGCCTCGAAGACAATCGAGCTGGACTCCCAACTTGAGATGCTTCCCGACGTGGACGCCGGTCTGGCGGCGCCGTGCTGAACTGGTCGCGGAGTATGTGTCCATGGTGATCGTTCCCGAGGAAGGCGCTAAGGAAGCGGGACAGATTCTTCTGAATGCTACGACCCCGCTCTTATCCGAGGTAGTGTATCGTGTCTGCAGCGAGCTTCCTCCAGCGCTCCAAAGCCACCCTCTTAGTAGAGGTGCAGGCCGCCGGGGGGAGGGGTCCACGGCTTCACACGCAGTAGTGCCAATGACATTCCGAGACCGTTTTGCTGACCGCGTCTGGCGTCTATGTCCGAGAAGGAGACTGACGTCGCTGTCATATCCTCCGTCTTCCACGCGCAAGTATGCAACGTAGCAGCATGAGTTGAGGCTTTTCGATCATGTAGCCGAATAGAAGATAAGTGAACGAGCGAGGATCTCCGAGAATGCCTCGTGCAGCAGCAGCAGCATGATACCGAAAGAGGTGATGCTTATACGTCTTCGATGTGAGCCCCGCGCGCCTTCCTTTGCGCTGCGCAGACCTGAGTCGCGAGCAGCTCGGACATTGGCCACATCGTGCTTTCAACGGCCGCTCTCTTCAAAGTCTATTCCGTGCTCCTTGAAGAAACGATAGTCCTCCTTGTAATACTCTCGAACGAGATCGCTCTGCTCGCTGCTTAGATACTGATCCACCGTCGCCGCATTTGCTGTCCGACTGTGGTTCCTCTCCGTCTTTTCCAGCTCTTCCTTCACGTTGTGCAGCTGGTACTTCTCGGCGAAGGCCATCATGTCGTCGAAGAGAAACTTCGTGCGCAGGATGTTCTCCACGACATTTCCATGGCTGTCATACAGAAATTCCACCTGGGGGAGGTAGTGGCAGTCCAGGTGAAAAGTGTACCGAAGATGTTTGTGCCCGTCGACTTGATGGTCCATGCCGATGATGTTCTGCATGCCCTGCAGCTTTCCCTTCCTATCTTGTTTCTGATTGAGAATCTTCAACTCCCAAGCAGCTTCGCTGAGCAGCCTCTCCCTTGGGTCCCTCACCATCGTGAAGACCGTGTAGTTTTCGAAGCTTAGTTGACGGCGAAACTTCGGGGGAACGTGCCACGAGACGCAAGGGGGCTCCAAATCAAGACCAAACGCATCCCACTGCTCTGCTGATGTATGCTTTCCCACCCGGTGGCCTGCCCGAAGGAAGAGATCTTCGACAAAGGTGCCGCCCGTCTTCGGAATATGCACAAACAAGATCGGCTTTATCTTCTCTTCCGACTCCTCAGCTTTGCTGGAGAGGCTGGCGAGGAGAAGACTGATCAAGAGCAAGGACTGGTACGATGGTCCGCCGTAGCCACTGTGGAGAGAAGGCGTCGTTACTGACATAGGCTATGGGGCTGCGATGAGAAAGATGAAATCTTCACAACGTGTCAGCGTCGACCATGCGCCTCAAGTGCTGGAAGGGTGCGTTCGTAGGCCCTGGCTTGGAACTTCGACACCGTCCTCAGATCGTTCACAAGCGGATTCAGAATCACTGGACAATCCAGCAAGAGGACAGCAGGGGGCAACGGAAGAAAGTACATACATACATAGTGTATGCCCCCCGAAAGAACAGAAATACCGCATACAACAGCAGGGTAATCTCGCGACCCGGGCCCATTCCCAAATTTCAGAAAGTCTCTACGCGGGATATTCGAAGGACTTCCGGCGGTCTCCTTCGCCGCGCCGCAGGGCCCATTGCGGAGAGCTTTCGAGTTCTTCATCTTACCGCAGCGCCACCGATGTCGACGGAAAGTAGGGTAACCTCTGCGCAGGGTTAATTTCCATGTTGCCAGTCCTTCGTGTCGACTCGCAGATGATCTTCTCCCGTCCATATCATGATAGCTAGCTATGATCGTCCTGCTGTCGGGCTGGCCGGCTGGCTGGTTTCGTAGATAAATGATGCATGCAGAGCTAGCGACCGGGTCGAGTTGCTACATCTGACATAACCGATCGCCCGAAGGCTTCGACGTTCTAATCTGGGCTTGATGGGAACCTGACTAGACATTAAAGAATTTTGAAATAATTCAAGACAGACCTCTTTTTTCTCTAAGATGATCTTAATAACCAGAAATCATACTTTGAAAGCAACCGCAGCTCGAGTTCGTCTTCTCGTTCGGCATTCGTCACTCCTCGTTCAACTCGTCGCTTTTCTCTTCGAAAATCGAAAATCGGAAATCGAAAATCGAAAATCGAAAATCATCAAGTCATGGGACTCGTCAGAGACTGAAATCCTTCGAAAGTGGCGACAAGACCGGACTTGCTCATCCACAATGCGGCCGTACCAAAAGTTGGCTGGCGGACATTCCTTTCCCGCCGAAAAGCGGGGACGATGAGCGAAGCTCAGGAGGACGGCGGCGCGGTTGCTGCCGCCGAAGAGTTGCCCACACGGGACCTCGACAGTCCCAGTCTGCACAGCTTTCTGACTTGGGAGGTAGGCAGGCCTCGCTGTGTTCTGCTCGTTGTCCCGTGGACAAGGAACGAGCAGAATTTGTTGGTGCTGTTGCGGCTCCTAACGAGAACGCCGACGCGCCAACGAAGGTTCGCGGAAGTGCCGGGGACGCTGAGGATGGCTCCGACGACAGCGACGACGGCAGCGGCCCGTCGTTGTCGTCGTCCGCGCGCAAGTCCATGGGAATGCTGCGCGGCTTCCCACAGGCGGCCAACTGGAGCTTCAAGGACCGCAGCTGCAACACGGTGTTCACGGAGCGGAACAAGCGTTTCAAGATCGTGGTGTACTCGCAGCAGAGCGCTCGCTGCGACTGGCGAGTTGCCGCGGACAGTGATCTGCAAGGATGGGCGCTTCGGCGAAGCCGCTGGAGCGGCGGCTGGAAGTCGCGCTTCTTCACACTTCAGGGCCACCGGCTCTTCTACGCAGAGAACGAGGGGCACCCTCCCCACGGCTTTGTGGACCTGCGCCGATGCACCCGCATCCTCACCAGCGTTGAAATGCCCAAGCCGGAGCTCGTCATCTTCCATCGAGTTGGCCAAGAGGACTCGCCGCTCGCGAAACTCGCCGGCAGATTCGGAGCCGACCGGATCGGGACGCCTGGCAGAGGCGGGCCGAACCCCATCGATGCGCAGACGCGCGCGTTTCGCATGAAGTTTGAGTCCACGGAGGCGCTGGAGGAATGGAAGACCTCTCTCGCACAGGCCTGCTCCAGCGAGGACGGTCTCGACGGCGAGAAACAACTGCCGCACGACGGGCCCGCCTTCCTGAACGGTGAAGTGGTGCTCCGAGAGGGCTACGTGCGGAGAGCCAAGACGTCCGCCGGCAAGGCCACCTGGAGTGTGAGGTGCGTATGGGGACGAGTGGGGGAGGGCTGTGGCGTTTCTTTCCTTGTCCTTTTCCTTTGTCCTTCTCCTTTTTCCCTTTCCTTTTTCCCTTTCCTTTTCCCGTTCCTTTCCCTTTTCCCCGTTCCTCTTCATCTGCTCAGTTCCGACGACGAGCTGACCGCCTGCTCCGGTATGGCTCGAAAGGTACCTCTACTTGACGCCAAGCAGGCTCGTGTGGGTGGCCGACTGGGGCTCGGAGAGAAGGAAGAAGACGCTTCCTCTGTCAGTGTCGACGCCAGTGCGGATCATGGTGCCCGCGCAGGACGCACAGACTCCCCAGGAATACGAGGAGAACGGCGAGAACATCGTGAACGTCACGGTACATACATGCAAGGAGCATGTGCTTCTTACCGTCGCAGCGTAGACTGATGTGGCACGCACCCGCTCGCAGGTGAAGGTGCCCAAGGGAGCGGGTCCGCACAAGCAGGTGAAGGGCTCCTTCATGACAACTTCTGGGCCCCACGAGGTCCTTGTCGACGTGCCCCCCGGCGCGGAGCCAGGTGCGTTGTAAAGCTTTGGTGGAGCTGGGACGCTGAAGGAACTCACCGGGTGAGCGCGGATCACGCTGGGAAACCTCGGCAGGCTCGACCGTGACGGTGAAAGTCTGCGTTCGGTATGCCAAGACCCTGAACGAGGATGGAGAGCTGGAGCGTGATCGTCAGGTGACAGTGTGTGCCGGCGACAACTTCGTCGTGCTGCAGTTCCTCAGCGTAAGGGAAACGCTCGCGTGGGCGACGGACATCCAATCGGTGGCTTCGCGGCTCGAGCAGGACCGGCTTTCCCGGCACATTCGACAGAGTCGTGAGCACTTCACTGGGGTGCCGCTCGGAGAGGAAGGACGCCGCCTTTCCGGAAGCCTCGGATTGCTGCAAAGGTACGTAGTGGTACTACCAAGGGTGTGTGCTCCACAGGATCGCTTCGCCGCTCCCGTCTAACCCTAGCCCGTCCCCGCCGCCTCGCCGTCGTCAGATCACGAAGCTTGGCGCATCGGAAGAGCACGGGTCAGATATCCTCCCGCTCCAGCGAGCCCACGTTCGGAGACGAAGCAGCGGATGCCAGCCATTAATCCTTGATTGAATGAACGAAGTCTCGAAGCCTCGAAGCCTCGAAGCCTCGAAGCCTCGAAGCCTCAAAGTCTCGAAGTCTCAAAGTCTCGAAGTTTCGATGAGATAGGTGATGATAGTTGGGCAGAGTTGCGTTCGGGAGCCTCCATCCGCCGTCGTATCCTCGGCGATGGGCAGGCGAGGAGTAGCGGCACTAGGAGGACCCCCCGTGCCCAGAATTGCGTCAGGTCCGGCTGTAGTGGTTTCTCCACGCGCGCACGTGCCATCCGACGAGCGCGTGATGTAGCTGCTTGGCCCATGCAGAGATACGTGTAAGCAGCGTTGTTATCATGGCCAGGGCTCTTCAACGCGAGACTCGAGCTTCGCCGTTCTCAGACTTCACCATTCTCAGACTTCACCATTCTCAGACTTCACACCATTCTCAGACTTCACCATTCTCAAACTTCGTCATCAACCTGACCAATCTCATGGGAAGCATGGAGACCGGCCGAGAAGGTGACGACGGAAGATGCCCATCAACTGGCCTGCGCCGGATCCGACGGCCCCTCGCCTCGAGAACACGAAGGGTGCCAATGCTCCAAGCCACTCTTCCACCGCTGCACCGTACTTGAGGAGCTTCTCGTGGCCCCGCCGGGAGCCATCGAGCTGTTTTGGGGGGGGTGGTGGGGTCGTCGCTGCGCTCAAAACAAGAAGGCACACAAAAATCTCCTCGTCCGTCTCCGTCCGCCAATCAGCTCCTCTGTCTAGTGCGCGCAGTCCCCATCCACACACGAAGCTTTGGCGCCAGACTTGGCGACCTAGCGAAGCGATGGACACCGAGGACGACTCGCTGACCGATGCGGCCCCCGAGTCGGAGGCGCTGACCTTGCCGGTGCTTGTGCACAGCATCGCAGTGCGCTGTGGACGGCACGAGGCGATTCCTGATGAAGTGCTCCGTGCTCTGGAGCGCCGGCTGCAAGTGCGTCCGGCGGCGGCCAGGATGTGGCCAAAGCTTGTGAAGCTGCTGTGGGTGAACGCGCTTCGAGAGGCGGCGCCAAAGGAGATACGCAAGCTGCAGGACGTGGTGCTGAAACACCACAGCAGCAGCGACTTTCTGCGCTTGGTTGTGGAGCAGGCGGAGATCTTCGAGGACAAGCTGACGGATGGCAAGCGGAGACTGAATGCCCTGGCACTCGCCAGAGATCTGGTGCATGCCTCGTTGCGTCAGATCGACGAGGCCTGGCTGTACAGTGCCATCGCCTTGCAGAACCGCGTCCTTCACCGGCACTTCACCTCCGCACGGACCGACCTGGACTGCTTCAGAGAGGACTCGAAGGCCATTCGGATCGTCAACGCCACCATGAAGCTCAGGAGCGACATCGCCAACGCATTTGTGCAGTGGCTGAAGCTGCAGGGACCCACTGCAGGCGCCCTTCCGCTCGTGGGAGTCGTGTCTCGCTTCTTCACCAAGGCAGCGGGAAGTGACGACGCCCGGCGGCAGGTGTGGACAAACGACTTGAGGTCGGTCGTCACCGAGACGTTGGCCGACCTCGTCCAGAAGGCCCTTGTCCAGGAGCTCTGGGAGCTGCGAGCGCTCGAGCCGCTCCTTGCGGAGATGGACGAAGGCACCTGGGACCACCTCCTCCCTGCGCTTGTCGGGGCAAGCAAGAAGCACCCCGTGGCCACGGCTGCGGTGTTGACGCACTTGGCGGAGCACATCGCTCCACCCCTACTAAGAACGATCGACGCGTCATCTTTGGCGAGTGAGCAGGCCTTGGGTCCCTTGCTTCGGAACCTCAAAAGCAGCACGGAGGAATCGCGGCAGTCCGCGTGCAGCACGCTCAAGGCCGTCCTCACCCTGAATCCCCTCATCGTGCGCGTCGAGGTCGGCCAGACTCTCTGCGACACACTCTCGGGCAAGGAGGGATCGCTTGCGCAGTGGTACCAACGATGCGGCGTCGTCCTCGGCCTGAGCGACGTTTTGGAGGCCGTGTCTTGCCCGGGACCGGAGGAGACGTCAACCATCGACTGGGAGGATGCGGCACGCACCTCCTTAGCTGATCGCTCGGCTCTCGTGCTCTTGGAGCTGCTGGCAAAGGAGGCCCACGAAGAGACGGCCGCAATTGCGCAGCAGGCCTTGACCCAGGCTTTTGCACTCGCTCGCGATTTCACCGTCATCGGTCCCGCCCTCGAGCCGCTTCTGCAGGACACGGACTTGGCCAACGCTGCCCTTGTGAGCCTCTCCCGAGCGCTGCCGGCGCTTAGGGAAAGGAAAGGGCTAGCATCTCTGGGCAGGATTGCGCCTCAGATCACCGAGAAGTTGAACTTCTGGATGGCGGAAGCGCAAAGCCGCAACAGCGCGCAGCGGAACGGCGTTTTGGCCTTTCACATCGCAGCTGCGCTTTCCCTGCTGGAGCAAGGCGTCCTGGATCAACTGAGCGACTCCAACTGGTTCGTCTATGCGCCGGGGGTGAAGGGCTCGAAGGGCACCGCTAGCCTGTGGGCTGCCGGCGGCGCCAATCGGGATGTCGTGGTCGCCGCGTGTCGGGGACTTGGCTTGGCGCTGACCTCGGAGGGCTCGTCCGATTCGTGCCTTCTTTCCGGAGAGCCCACGAGCGAGGAGCTGCGGCTGCTTGGTCTCAAAGGCGCGAGCCCTGCACTTGGCTTCCTTTGCCTCTGCGCAACGTCCGTGGAAGCACGCATCAGAGACGCCGCTCTTGAGGTGTTGCAGGAGCTGCACGCCAGGTTCTCAGGCGACTTGGTCGCACCCGCGCTACTGGCAGCGGTCTTTGAGTGCGTCCAGGAGGCTAGTCTGTACTTCACCGGTCCTGAGTACAGCGCAGAGGAGGCTCTCCTCGAAGCGGAGGACATCGGAGCCACCGGAAGCTTGCCTCGCGCCACTTTCAAGTACTATCAAAGACTGTTGGAGGCGTGCTTCCCGGAGAGCCCCCAAGCGGTCGAGGGAAGCGGAGGCGTTGCGAGCCCGGACGCGGACATCTTCTCACGGCATTTGCCCGCGATCCTGCTTCTGGCCAGTCATCCGGTGCTCTCCGGGGCGCCACTGTTGCAGCGCCGAGTCGCCGTCCGGCGCAAGCAGCACCGCGGGGACTTTTTTAAGCATCTCGTGCAGTCGCACATGCTTGGCGTGGAGGATGAGGGCGACAACGCCGTCGCGGACGACCCGAAGCTCTCTGACCCGAAGCTCTCCGGTGAGGTCGTTCGGTCGACAGCGAAGGTGCTGCTCAAGTTCTCCCTCTCGCAAGATGCGGTGGTGCGATCGGCCGCCTCGGCATCCGTAACAAGCCTGGCCTTTGCGCTCGGCAGCGAGGACACGCATTCCCAGCTGAGTCGAGTCTTGTACTCCATCGGGGCCAAGGTCGTCTTTGAGACCCTCACGCCGCTGATTGTCGATGAGCTGTGGAAGAGCGATGTCTTCGGGCTATCGGAGAAGGAGATCCTCGCGTACTTTGACCCCAGTCAAATCGGAGAGGAAGAAGCGGCTGCGGCAACGGCAGCAGCACTCGCGGCAGAAGGGAAGACTGCGCCGAAGACGACGAAAAGGTCGTCTAGCGGAGCAAAGAATCCGCCAAAGCCTGGAACGAAGCCTTCCGCAAAAGCGAAAGCGAAGGCGGCGGGCAAGAAAGGGAGAAAGGGCAAAGGCCTTGGACCCAAGCGGAAGGGGAAGGGCACGGGTCTAGAATCACTGGGAGCGAAGGCAACGCCCAAGTCCACACCGAAGCTCAAGGCAGCGGCGAAGAAGCCCCGAAGCACCGAGCCAAGCCTTACGTACGGACAGAAGGTGCAGAGAAGGGTCGGCACGGTGAAGGCGGAAGCCGAGCTGCTTCTGGCCTGCCTGGATACCATCTTGTATGCGTCTCCCGAGGAAGGCCACAAGCTGATTCCAGAGCTCCTTCCGCTTCTTCTGGGGTTGGTGAAGATCTCCATCCTGGAGGACGCGGCTCTCGAAAGCTTGTGCGCCTTGACAAGCACCTGTGACGTGTGCTCTCTTCTTCCGCATCTAGTCTTGCCAATGGCCAGCTCACTCCGTCTGGTTGCCACGACAACTGGACGGCTTCCGGACGGCTTCTTGGTCCAGAGAACGGTGCAGCACATCGCCAACCTTTGCCTCAGCGACGATCTGTCGGGGGACCTGGACTTCAGCTTCTCGCCGCAGACGTATGCACTGGTGCAGCCGCTGCTCTTGGCAGTCGTGGGACAAGAGACGTCGTCTGCTGCCACTGGCGCAGAAGACGTGAAGCATCAGCTGCTGGCCAAGCACGTGGTGCCGCTTCTGCACGCCCATTCGGCTGTCCACAGTGCCATAAGTGCGGAGGAAGTCTCGGCGCCTCGCTCCGGACCGAGCGCGCGTGCGAAGGGCGTGCTGATGCAAATAAGAAGCCAGAACATCTTGCTTGCGGTGCGCTGCATCGGGAGGTTCTGCGAGCTGAGAATGTTGGATGCTGCGTCCGGCCGGGAGGATCCGCGAGGGGCGCTGCTGAAGATTTCCGACCAAGAAGAGCATGTCTTGTCGCGCAGGGAGCTGGGCGTCCTCCTGGGCTCCGAGGGCCTTTTCAGTCGACACGTCGGCGTGAGAATCGCCTGCTCGCGGGTTCGCCCTGAGCTCTGGCACGTGCCGAGGGAGGCAGGCGGCAGCGATCCCGCGTTCTTTGATCTGCGGGTGCGTCTTTGGGTGAGCTGCCACGACGTGGATGCAACTGTGCGTGGGGAATCCAGACAGGCCTGGGAGAACCTCCTCGAAGCTGCCACTGACGTGGCTTCTCGAGTCGACCTGGGCTTCGAGATACCGGCCATCCAGCTTCTCCACGACGTCCCCGAGGCACACGTTCGCGAAGCGGTCGCCGCGTCGTTGGCCATGGGCCTCAAGGTCCTCGTCCCTGATGCACCGGAAGCTGTAGGGTCAATTCTCTCAGCTACGGTCTCGCTGTTTAAGGACAATCCCCCGCCGAAGGCCAGGGACGGCAGCAGAGAAGTTACCATGGAGGAGCTTTTCGGGAGCCCGAACGTCAGCCGGGAGGAGGCCTCCCGCGACAAGGGAAAGCCCTTTCGAGAAGCCGCGGCGTCGATCCTCGGCGCGTTTGGGAAGTACCGCGCTTTCTCCGCCCTCGCGGAGAGCGACGGCACCGCGAAGTACGCCGATGCGCGAGCTGTGGACGTGGACGTCGACGAAGGCCGTGTGCATCTGGAGGAGGTCATCAACTTCATCATCCAGGATGGGCTTAAGGAGCAAGATCCGGACGTCCGCTGGCTCATGCTCAGGGCAGGAGCGCGAATCGCCAAAGGCTATGGGCGAACTCACTGCCTGATCATCCTTGAGATCGTCGAAGAGCGCCTTGAGAGCCTCCTGCAGACCAGCGGATCCGCGGCGGAGGAAGCTGTGGCGGACTACCAGCGCGAGGGCTGTGTGATTCTACTGGGCACCGCCGCGACCTTCCTCGACGCCTCGTCGGAGGAGGAGAGCCAGAAGCTCACGGCAATCATCGACCTGCTAGGTGCAACGCTCGCGACGCCTTCCGAGGCGGTCCAGTCCTCCACCGGAGATGTGCTCGTCCCTCTGGTGAAGAACGTGCCGGCCACGGCTCACCAGCTCCTGGACACGTTGATCGCCACGTGCCTCTTCGTGGACGAAGCTGATCGCAAGGCCAAGAAGGAGAAGAGCGGCGCCGCGGGCAGCGGCGCTCGGATGAGCTATGGGCAGAGGAGGGGGGCAGCGGTCGGCCTAGCGGCCATCGTCAAGGGCCTTGGCATTGGATGCCTGGCCGAGCACAGCATCGTCGAGCAGCTCGAGTCTGCGGCGAACTCAGGGATGGGCGCCAAGGAGGGGACGCTCCTGGCGATTGCATCTCTGAGCAGCTACCTCGAGATCCTCTTCGAGCCGTATCTCCACGAGCTTCTCCCGATCCTGCTGCGCCTCTTCTCGGACGCCAGCGACAGGGTGCGGGAGGCAGCGGGCGCGGCTGCGAGGAACGTCATGATGCATCTGTCCAGCTACGGCGTCAAGGTATTGCTTCCTTCAGCGCTGAAGGCCTTGGGCGAGCCAGCGTGGAGGGTGAAGCAGGCCGCTATCGGCGTGTTGGGCGCCATGTCGAACTGCAGTCCGAAGCAGCTGTCGCGCTTCCTTCCCGACATCATTCCGCCGCTGGCGTCCACGGTGAGCGACGCTCACCAGCGGGTGCGCGACGCTGGTTCCCGGGCTCTGAAGGACATGGGCGACGTCATGAAGAATCCCGAGATCCGCGACATCTCCGACATGCTCTTCAAGGCCCTCGGCAATCCCACGAAGTTTACGGGACCGGCGCTGGTGTCGCTTCTTGCGGTCGAGTTCAAGCACGCGGTCGATGACGCGTCGCTGGCCTTCTGCATTCCACTGCTTGTGCGGGGCCTGAAGTCGCGAGGGCACGAGCAGAAGAGGCACGCCGCCTCGATCACGGGCAATCTCGTGCAGGTCCTTGCGCGGCCGGAGTCGATGCTGCCATACCTCGACCTGCTCGTCGGAGGGTTGAAGCCCGTTCTGCACGACGCGATGCCGGACGTGAGAGCTGTGGCTGCAAGGTCGATGGGCGCGATGATCCGAGGCCTGGGAGAGGAGCCGCTCTCCGACCTGATCCACTGGCTGCTGGAGACCTCGAAAAGTGGCGAGTCCAACGCCATGCGCTCTGGATCCGCGCAAGGGCTCTCCGAGGCACTGCTTGTGCTTGGATCCAGCCGGTGCAATGGCGTGCTGGACGAGATGATTGCCGATTCTCGGAACCCCTCGGAGAAGGTCCGCGAAGGCGTTCTGTGGCTGCTTTGCTTCCTCCCGCCGGGCCTGGGATCGGAGTTCTCGAGTCGCATCGGAGAAGCTCTCCCTGTCATCCTCCAGGGCCTCACGGACGAGAGTGACAGCGTTCGCGACGTGGCCAGAAAGGCTGGCCAGGTGCTGGTTGGATCGCACGGGACCAAGTTCGCGTCGCTGCTGCTGCCTCCGCTCCAGACCGGCATGCTGGATGACAACTGGCGCATGCGAGAAGCCTCCGTGCAGTTGCTGGGGGACTTGCTCTGCAAGATTGGCGGGACCCGCGCGGTCGGGGGAGCCGAGGCAGCAGCGGACGAGGGGGAGAAGGCGTCCGGGGTCAACACAGGTGCCGATGCCGCCAATGCTGCCATTCTCGACGTCTTGGGCCGCGCTCAGAGGAACAGCGTGCTGGCCCTGCTGTACATGCTGCGCAACGACATCGAGACGAGCGTTCGCCAGCTTGCGATCTTGGTGTGGAAGACCGTCGTTCCGAACTTGGGCCGAGCGCTGCGCGAGATCACGGGCGAGCTCATCCAACACATAGTGGGTTCTCTGTCCAGCGTGAGCTTCGACCGACGCTTGATTGCCGGCCGCGCGCTGGGCGAGCTGGTCCGGAAGCTCGGGGACACGGTCCTGCCAGACATTCTGCCCTTCTTGCGCGCCGGCTTGGACTCGGACGACGATGGCAAGCGCCAAGGAGTGTGCATGGGCCTGTCCCAGGTCTTCGAGCATGCTAGCGCGGATCAGCTGGAAGAGTACATCCCCATCCTCGTTCCCGCAGTCTGCAAGGCTCTTTGCGATCGGAGTCCGAAGGTGCGCGACGCGGCCGGTGCATCCTTCCAGACCCTCTACCAGTGCGTCGGGGCGTCCGCACTGGACGCCGTCATCCCCGACCTGGTTTCTGCGCTGACCGACGACGGCGGCGACGAAGAGAACCCGGCCATCTTTGGGTTGCAGAGCGTGATTCGAATGCAGCCGACAGAGCTACTCCAGCACCTGATTCCCCAGTGGACGAAGCGACCAACCTCGGCCACGAAGCTGCGAGCGATTGCTGCAGCGTGCCGCGCCGCCGGGTCTCACATCCACTTTCACTTTCGGGACATTGTGCCGTGCATCCGCGCCGGAATCGTCAGCGAGAACCCGGAAGTCGTCGCGGCCGCTCACCTTGCCGGCCAGGCTCTCTGCGCGAGTACCGAGGACGTGGGCCTGAACTGGCTCGCCACCCAGATCTGCGAGGCTTTGGACGACGAGGACCCAAAGGCGCGCACGTCGAGTGCGATTCTGGTCCGCCTGTTCTTCGAGAACTCCCCCCGGGACTACGCGGAGCAGCTCCCGATCTTTGTTCGCCATCTGGTCCCGCTTCTGGTCGACACGGATCGTGCGACCCTCGAGAGCGGGCACGCGGCGCTTGTGGGCATGGTGAAGGCCACGGCGGAGGAGGCTCTAGCCCTGCACGTGGAGTTCTTCAGGACCACCCTTGCCAGCGAGGTGAGCAATGCAAAGCTGCGCAAAGGAGGCGTGGGCATCGACAGCGGATACTTGCTCCCCGCCACGAACGAAATCCCTAGGGGAATGGCGCCCTTCCTCCCGATGTTCGTCACGGCCCTGAAGAGTGGCACGTCGACGGCGAGGGAAGCCGCAGCCTTGGGTCTCGCGGAGATCGTGAGCATGACGGAAGAGAAGGCCCTGAAGCCGTTCGTCGCCAAGCTCTTGGGCCCTCTGATCCGCATCGGCGGCAATCGGCTTCCTGCCGAGGTGAAGGGCGCGATCATCAAGGCACAGTGCGGCGTGTTGGACCGCGGCGGGCCTGGCGTGAAGACCTTCGTCCCTCAGCTGCAGACCACTTTCACGAAGGCCGTGCTCGACGAGACTAGCACAAACGTTCGGAGGATCGGCACGGAAGCTCTTGTGAAGCTGATGGCGATCAGCACGCGGGTCCCACAAGTGCTGCAAGAGTTAGGCTCTGCAGCCGGCGACTCGGAGACGCTGCCGCCCGTCCGGTCGTCCGCGCTGAAGGCCATCCGGGGGATCCTTCGAGTGGCCGGCGACAAAGTGAGCCCGGCTCACCTGAACAGCCTCTCCGACCCCGTGCTGGGCTCTCTCCTGAGCGGGGAGGAACTGGTCCGGCAGAAGGGCGCAAAGGCCATGGCAGCCCTGGCCGTGCACCTGGAGCCGGAAGTGCTCGCGGGCATCATGGCTTCTTCGCTCGTGTCCAGGGAACCAGGACGCGAGGGCCTCGCCCTCGGCTTTGCCGAGATTTTGAACGAAGACTACGACAAGGCAGTGGATGCACTCGAACTGGCCGGGTTCTCCCCAGCCCTGCCCGAGGTCCTTCGCATAATCGCCAATGATCTCAGCGCCTCTCAACAGACGCTGCGCATCGCTGGGTGTCTCTCTTGGGGCGCTGTTGCGGTGGTCGGGGCACAGATGACTCGGCCGGACATTCTTAACGAGCTCTTCGACTCCACCGAAGCATTGAACAGTCTCACCGCGATCTTGAAGGACAAGGCAGACCCGGACCTTCGGGTGGTGGCGCTCAAAGTGGTCAAGGAGACGGCCAAGGTGCTCATTGGGCCGTCGAGGCGCAGGCTGGCTTACTTCGTGGGGGCGGTGTATGAAGCCGCCCGGGGCACGCAAACACGGACCCGTGGTCCGGCCGAGCGGGCGATGGTACATCTGACGGGGTCAGGTAGGTTCTTGGATCTGCTTTGTTTTGCTGTGTCATGTTTTGCTTTGCTTTGGTTTGCCCTCGATGGGTCTTGCTGTTGCGCTCGAGGACCGGATGACCAAAAGACCAAGCTACCAAAGTACCAAAAGATCAAGAGATCAAGAGATCAAAACTCTGAACCTGGGCGTCGCCACCTCGTGCAGGCTCTCCGGTCGTGCTGGACTTGGGTGCAATTGCCGCACGGGAACGCTGGATGGATCCCGACGCGGCCGAGCAGCTCGCGGAGCACACCCGAAAGGTAGGCCTTGGAAGGAGGCGAGGCAGAGATGCGGCATTGCGTTCAATTTTGATGCAATGGTTTGCTAAGAACTCTCCTACGCCTGCTTGTATTGGTCGATGTCACTTTTGCAGATCTATTCGCGCATGCCAGCGGAGAGTGATACCGAGGAGGATTAAAGGGAAGTTGGGAACTAAGGTGCTTCCGTTTGCTCAGCAACCACCACGTTGACCAACGTGGGCTGCTCGATGGCTTCGTAGTCCTGCTGCCGCATGGTCAAGGACTCCGTCCGCAGCGCGACGTTAAAGCTGATGGTCTCGCCCTGCGTGCGAAGGCTCTCGTCCATGAACGTCGGCACCGGCTGCCGATACAGACTTCCGAAAGGAGGCACCGCACCCGGTCTTGCCCCGGTGACCTCAAAGACCTCTTCTTCCGTGGCAGCTCGAAGGTTCTTGCCCACCTGCTTGCGCAGCCGCTTGTTGTCGATTCGCTCGGCTGCAGAGATGACGACGACCACAAAATTCTCCGTCTTCTTCTGCTTCAGCAGCATGCACTTGGCGCCGGCATGCAAAGGCGCGTTCCGAGCCTTGGCGGCCTCCTGCGACGTGCGCACTGGCGGGTGCAGCACGGTCTCAAACCACGTTCGCCGCTGTTCCAGGGCGTTCACAATGCGATCCCTCGTCTCTCGATGTTCCTTTGGCCCCTCCACGCCATTTGCGCCACTCTCTGCGATTCCAGCAGAGGGCTCTGCAGCAGGGCGAGAATCTCCGAAGGCGCTCTCTGAAACAGCTGCGGAGGGGCAAAAGCGAATGGTGGAGAAGCGCAGGGTGCGCTTTACGACGAAACTCTCCAGGACTCTCCTGGCCATTCGGCTCCGCGTTGCGCTCTCAAGCTCTCTCGCTATTCAAAAGCTCAAGACGCCTGCAACACCATCGTCTGGCGCCAAACAAAAACCGGCTTTTTCCCCTGCCAATTCCTTGTAAATGGCGCTTTTCCGCTCTCCACCAGGCGGGACAGCCACCTTGCGGACAGAGACGAGCTTTGGTCCTCTTGCGATGCTTCAACTGTTTGGCGACTGTCGTCACTGTTGCTTCGCCCAAAGAACGTCGCGAATGCGCTGTTTTGCCCCCTTTGGAGAGTTCTGCTGCGGAAGTCTTTGGCCCAAAGCTGCGACCGCGCGGACCCTCCGGCGTCTGGCGCTTCTCTACGCTCGCTGGCCCTCCAGGCTGCTGCTGTCGTGCTGTTGTACAGGCGAAAGCGTCTGGAGAGGGCCGATATCTTCCGGGTTGGTCGCTTCCGAAGCTTCTGTATTGAGCAGAAGAGCGGCTTTGGGGGACCATGTACCGGCGGAAGGAGAGCCTTCTCGCGGGAGACTGCGGCGGCACCAACACCCGCCTGCTGGCCTTCTCCGTGAACGCCAGCATGCTGGCCAAGAGCGGCGAGAGGGCCCCCGGACGCCTGATTCTGCAACGAGAGTACAAGAATGAAGACTTCGATGGCTTCGACGACGTCCTCCAAGCGTTCCTGAACGAGGCGGGCCTGGCGCGGACGCCTCCCAAGACCGCGTGCCTCGCCGTGGCCGGGCCGGTGTACCGCAACCGCGTGATCTTCACCAATCGAGACTGGACCATCGACGGAAACCTGTTGGAGGACGGCCTGGGCATCAGCAAAGTGCGCTTGATCAACGACTTTGTTGCCAATGGCTACGGCCTGCTCACGCTGGATGAGTCCCCGGACTCGGAAGAGGTCGCCGTGCTGCAGGAGGCCGAGAAAGTCGATGGCGGCGTCATCGCGTGCATCGGCGCCGGAACGGGACTTGGAGAGTGCTTCCTCACGCCCAGCGGTTCGCACTACGACACGTATCCGTCGGAAGGGGGCCATGCGGACTTTGCGCCCCGGACGGACATCGAGATCGAGCTGCTCCGCTTCCTGAAGCGCAAATTCTCCGAGAAGCACCGCATCTCCGTGGAGCGCGTGGTCAGCGGCAAGGGCCTCGCGAATGTCTACGAGTTCCTCGCCGACAAGTTCCCCAACAGCATCGACCCGGCAGCCCACGAGGAGATCAAGCGCGCCGGGGACAACATGGGAGGCGTCATTGCCAAGAACGCGGTCCCTGGGAGTCTTTGCAACCAAGCGATGGACATCGTCATCAGCGCGTATGGCTCGGAAGCCGGCGTCGCTGCGCTCAAGTGGGTGCCTCTCGGTGGCCTGTACCTCACAGGCGGCCTGACGCCGAAGAATATCGAGCGGATCCAGGGCGACGACGGCCTCTTCATGAAGGCGTTCAGGGACAAAGGCCGCGTGTCTCCGCTCCTGCTGCAGGTGCCCGTCAAAGCGGTGCTGGTTGAGGACCTTGGGCAGCGTGGCGCACACTTTGTCGCCTTCACGCTGTACCGCTCGATTGTAGACTGTAGGAAACGGGAAGCGGACGCTGACCGGTTCCGGAAGAGCACGGCGGGGGCACAATGGGGGATCATGGAGCCAGAATCCCGCACGCCACCCAAGCAACCGGTACGCTGGGCACGGGTTATCCTACGCACCCTCCTGGTGTCCGGGGCGCTCCTCGGCGCGGCCGTGTATCTGAAAGAGAAGAAGATCGCAAAAAGCGAGTAGACGTCTCATTCGTAGAGGTCGCACGAGGGCGACCGGAATCCGAGTAGGGCGGCGCGCCAATTGCAAAGTAGCAACCAAGGCTCTGGAGGGGGCGTTTGGTCGTCTGCACCCGAATCAACGTTTCCTGGATTTCTGCAGGTAGTGGGGCCACGCGACTCCACCAAGAGAGTAGTACTATGGAACACGATGGATTGTTTCAAGTGCTTCAAGCGACTCGGCCTCGGCTCTCCATCTTACCACTGATCTCGCTTCTCTCGCGTTTGCACTCCGGCTACACGTGACCACCATCGTGGACCCACATGTCCGCATCCAAGCGGCGCAGATCGTACGCAGCTATCTGCAAGAGGACGTCTTCACGTCTCTCCAAGTGATACACTTCATCGCACGGCAAAACTGACACCGCTGGGCGTCCCGCTGCTCCATCATCCAAGTCCCGAAGTACGCGTTCGCGCACCGTCCGCAGGGCCTGCCGAACGAGGCTTGGAGAAAGCGTGGCGAGCGACGGCACAAAAATCCTCAGCTGGTGAAGATGCTTCCGCGCAAGCCTACAGCCCCGCAGTTTGCTCAGCAAGACCTTCGCGCACCTTGACACTAAGGAAACCAAATCGCCGGCGCCGTGGTCGCCTTCCCCTGCTGAGAAAGATGCGGACGCGTTTCCAAACACCAAAACCCCAGGAACGTGCAAGAAATCGACAGCAGCTCGACCGAAAGGAACGTTGGGACCTCCCTGCTGGGGCCACGGGATCTGTCCTCCTCCAGCTTCGCGCTCCGCCAACTCGAGTTGAACGGCATCGCGATGTCGCTCAGGCTTGTATCGGCCATAAGCAAGCTCGCTGAGCGCCTGCATCTCCACCTCAAAGCTGCACTTCCGGGGCAATACCGGAAGGAACACCACCGCAAAAGGTGCGACGCAGTCGGACAAAGAGGGATCCTCTTCACGACTTCCTTCCTCGGCTTCATCCTCCTCCTCCTCAGATTCCGCAAGGGCTTGCGAAGGAAAACCCATTCGCCCTGTGAAGGACGCCATAGCTTTCTCACGTCGGAGCGCGTCCTCTTTCTCTTTCTGCACCAAGCTCTTTCTGGGGTATCCGGCATTGAACGACCCGGATCCCATCCGGGCTTGAGCGCGGAGGGAAACAAAGCGTGCTGTCTCAGCTTTGCCCATGCGAGTCCCAGCTTCCGCGCTGCTGCTCGCGTAGAGCAGAAAGTGCAGCGCGTGAGCAACCGATGCACCCCCTTTCGGTAGGACATCCAAAATCGCAGCGCAGTGCCGGAAGCACAGGTCCAACTCGGATACTTGTGCTCCAGTCTCCGGAAGCGACATGCTTCCGGGAACGAGGCCAATCTGCCCTGCGAGGAAATACAGATGCTCCCCTAGGACCTGAGCCTGACTGTACGGCCCGATGCATGTGGGCGCCCAGTGGCTGATGCTCTGCACGTGCAGGACGTATCTACCCAGAAAGTCCCCCGACAGCATGCGCCCGTAGCTGCCACGCAAAACGAGAGCGTCTGCTGTCACTACGTCCGGAGGTGCGATCGGCAGCTCCACGCAGCTTCTCGAAGGTGGGTGGACGCCAAAGAACTTGCAATACACGCTGTTCCCCTTCGAGAAATGCTCCATGCTTCTCAAGCTGAGGCGCACGTAGCAGGTGTCCTTCAGATCCATGCCATGGCTCGCAAGCACGGCACTGAGGAGGGCCAAG
Organism: Pinguiococcus pyrenoidosus; assembly: GCA_019677205.1. Taxonomy (NCBI): domain Eukaryota; class Pinguiophyceae; order Pinguiochrysidales; family Pinguiochrysidaceae; genus Pinguiococcus; species Pinguiococcus pyrenoidosus. The sequence continues at coordinate 29,573 of JAAMXY010002379.1, forward strand.
CAGGCAGCCACTTGCCGCTCCACGTCCTCTTCCAGCTCAGCCAAGGCGCGAAGGTCGCTGGGCCAAACTTGCGCTACAACTTCTGGAAAGTGCGTCGCCCACTCCAACGCATCGGCGCCGGATATGCTATCGACCGAAGCGATGTCACCATCGAGATGAACGTAGGGGAAGAAGTCTTTCGCACGCCACTGATATCCCGGCGCCTCGACAATGCGCCCGGCTATCACACCCGGCTCGTCAGGCTCCGTGGCGACAATTGGGCGGTCGGAGGCAGCGCTGGCCGCAGCTGTCGCCGCTTTCGCGTCATCCCCTTCGGCGGCCGGGGCTTTGTCCTCCAGGTGATAGGCCAAGACGCGCAAGGACGCCGCGTTCGCGTCCGTCGACAGCACCTCCGTCTCATCAAAGACGATCCGCTTTCGGAACATTGGAGAATCCAGCGTGAAGGTCTCGTACTCGCCGCCCTCGCCGCAGATGTGGAAGTCGTAAAGCTCATGCAGGCGCTGGAAATGCCCTCGGAGAGCCCGCAAGCTCTTGCCAAGGTGCTTCTCGGGTTCCAAGCCAACCGCTGCTGTCTTGACCAGCACAGCATCAATACCGGAGTCGACAATGGCGTCAAACACTTCATCCTGCTGTCTCTGCCACAGAAAACTGAGCGAGATGAGGCCCAGACGCGCGCAGACGCTCTCGATACGCGTGCGTTGGTACGTCGATAAGATGGCGCCACTGCACACGGCTTTGACAGAGGGGAATTGCTCTCTCACTTCATCCAAGAGGACCTTGAGCGCCTCCACTTCTTCAGAAGTGCTCTCCTCATCAAACAAATAGTGCAAGGCTTTGGACTGGGCCACTCCGCTGCTGCTCACGCGGACCAGAGGGAGCTCTAGAGCAGCGGCGATGGCATCTACGGCTTCCGACGCGGCGTACTGGTACATGAAAGAGTCGGTATTGGCTTCGGAGAGCGAATCCTCGTCCGGATTTTGCGCGATGTGGCCTAAGCACACGATGTTGTGGCCCATTCTCTTGCATTCCAGCATGGCAAAGCAGCTGTCCTTGCCACCACTGACCAGCGCCACCACATCCATGATGGTGTGCGGGCGTCTCACCGGATGGTATGACTGGTGGAGCCTCCTTCTTCGGTTTTGGCGTTTTCTTTTCTTTGGCGGGAAATCGGAGATCATTTTTGGAGCGAACGCTATTTTGAAATAGAGGATTCTGAGAAGATTGGGAGAAGTTTTGCTCTATTTTCATATGGTTTATCGATCTTGACCTTGGGTTGAACAAATCTGTTTTCCATATATTTTAATATATTTTACAAAATATGATAATGAATTTTGTGATGGGTGGAAAATAGTTCAAATAACGCCGCCCTCAACTTACTCGTTCATTGGCCAGTTGGAAAATAGACTATTGAAACATTGTGAATGTTAATATAATATTAGAAGTTTCAAAAAAGTTAAAAGCAATGTGCGAAGCGCATGTGAAAACTCAGCTGATGAGTTGCGCCAGTTTCAGCTGTCGGAGCGCAGAGAGCGTCGTTTGGCTCATTCGAGCAACCGCACTGGCACAAGATGAACGGTATGTGATGCAGAGTTGCTCGTGCTGAGCATTTGCGCACTTTCACCCCAAAGCGCCACGGAGTGTTCGCGTCTAATTGTCCTTCCCCAAACAGCACAACAAATGCGCGAAGTAGTGGAAGGTTTGAAGGGCAAGGTACGGAGTTTCCTCCCAACCCTGCGGGAAGTTTGGACCAAGCTCTCCGGCACTTGAAAAAGGAGTGGATCAGGACAGAAGGAGAGAAGTGAAGATGACGCAGTACTACGGGAAAGGGGGCTGCGCTGTGCGAAGTGTTTAGGTTGTGACTGCGGTCGGCAGAACAAAAGCCTTCGCGGAACGTGGCTTGGGAAAAAGATTTCAGACGTCTGCCTGCTCAGAAGCTTCCGGACTTGTGTGCGGAGATCGGGAGTTGGACGGAAGTGCTTCGAGGGAAAGCCTGGGGAAGTCGCTCGGAAATCTCACCAGAGCTTCGGATGCTCTGGGTCAGTGCGTTTCTTTGCTTTCTCTGGCGTTCAGCGTATTCCGCTGGATTGTGCTGCGCGCCCAGAGGGTGTGCAGAGGATCTGGCTAGAAGCGTGGCATACTTATCCCGAAGTTTAACCTGCGTGTAGGTGTCCCCGGAGCGTCTAGAATGGATCGTGACCCGCATGAACATGGGCACGACCCCGAAGGACAACCGCTTCCCAACCATGGTACGCCGGGCCACGTTGGTTCACGCTTCGAAACGCCTTGGGACTGACGCTCCCGGGTCCATTCATCACAGAACCAGATGAACCACTGCTGGACCCGCTACAACGAGTGGGTGCTGTGCCTCAAGGAGACCGAGGGCGACGAGGAGGCCTGCTTTCAGCGCCAGAAGTACGCGTGGAGTATCTGCCCGAACCACTGGCTGGAGAAGTGGGAGGAGGGCCGCAGCGAGGGCGTCTTCCCCGGCGTTCAGTACTCTAGCGATGACTAGTTCCAGCGCTCGGGACGGTTCGCTAGGCATTCCCTCCGCAACGCCTTGGATTACGACGTCGTGCCGAAGTCCCATCTGCGCGCGATTTGTTACCACCCAAAGGCATTTCTTGTATTGCTTTCGTCGAGGTCTCTTCTCGCGCCTTGCCGCGCCTTAACAAAGCCGCACACCTCTGCTTCTGCGTAGTCAGCGCTTCCCCCCGGCTCGCACACCTCTCCCGCGTCGGGGAAACGCAGGTGAAGGCGATGAAAAGAAGAGAGGAGGGAAAAGATCGCTCTTCATCGCGTGTGACAGACAGAGCCGCGTCGCTTGAGAGGCGCTCCGAAGCCTCCGCCGCGCGCTCCCCTCTCCGGCAGCCATCATGACGGAGTCGCAAGAGCCCAAGGAAGTGGATCTCTACAGAGACACTCCCGTGCGCTTGTTGGGCTATGCGAATGAGGTGGGAGAGGCCTTCCGCTATCAGCTGCCCGGTTGGGTACTCCCTTCCTACGGCGTGTCCATCGCTTACGTATTGGCCGATACGCACGACAAGTACAGCAAGGACAGCAGCGCCAACAAGTGGATGACCGCAGTGGACACGATGGTCTGGCAGGGCCTGGCCAGTGTGGCCATTCCTGGCTTCACCATCCACACCATCGTGAAGAGCACCAAGGCCATCCTGCCCAAGGCTTCCGGAGCCTGGGCGAGGACCTGGCTCCCCACGGCGGCGGGCCTGGGAGCGATTCCCTTCATCGTGGAGCCGATTGACGAGCTGGTGACGCTGGTCATGGACAAGGTGTCTCCTGCCAGGAAGGCCCAGGAAGACTAGGAGGCCGCAAGCTTTGGGTCACGTGCTGGGATTTGCTCTGCGGTGATCTGGTGTGGTGCTGTCTTGTCCTGTGAGCATTGGATCGTGTCCGAGGGGAGAAGAAGAAGGAGGGGGAGCGGGTGGGAGGAAGACGTACAAAGAACAGGCTTCATGCTCTGGGAAGGACCTCGTGAACTCCTTGGGAGAAACAGGTCTCGGCAACGAGCAGCTCTTGCTTCTTCGGGCGGATGTCTGATCGAAGCCAATGTCCTTCGCACTACTGTTCTCACGATGGGCGCAATTCACGAAGTGCTTCACCTAGCAGACACGGAAAAGGAAATGCACGATCATCGCTTGACGAACCTGAGATACTTCTTGAAGAATTGACATGACACAACACAAGGGGGAACATATCAAACCCTGCATACATATATATATATACTGTATGTCTGATGTTTGCAGCTCCGCTGATTTCGGACGGAGGCTCCTCCGGGACCGAGGGAACGGACAGAGGGCCCAAGCTCCCGGCGGCAACGGCGCACTCCTCATCAGAACCGCCGGGATGGTGCTCCGTCGGCATCATATAAGAGACTCCCCTGAGAAGCACTATGGCTTGCTTCTGCTGGCGTGCGGCTTCGTACTCTGCGTCTGCAGCGTCTGTCGCGTACGATTTAAGCGCTGGCGGTGGCGTAGACAAACAGGTAGACAGCAGCAAAGGCAAGTCTGGGGCAGGGCCGAGCAACACAAGCTTAAGTGAATCCCGTTGACCCCTAGCCAAAGGACACGCGGAGGACATGCTGGACTCCGAAGATGACGATCTGGCGGCAAGGCTGAAGGAGCTCCACCATCGACGACAGGAGAGCGACTTGGAGGGGAAGATAGAGGCGATGCAGCGACGCCTCTCGCGACTGCGGCAGAGGCACTATGGCGGGAAAACGGAAAACGAGACGAGGTCCTTCGAAGCGAACGGGCGGCATCGAAATCTCCAAGACCCTTTGACAGAGGCCGAAGGCGCGAGGGCCGACTACGAGGAAGAGGACCCTGAAGTTGCGGCTGCCAGTATCATCGCCGAGCAGGGCCTCCCGAGAAGGTTTCGACAAGCTCGTGCTGGGCGTGTGGACGCACTGGGCGATGCACGACGCGCTCTTTTCTACGCGTCCCTCACAAGTTCTTCCGATGGCGCGACGACGAACGAAGCAGAAGCGGAAGCAGAGAGGCGGCACGGGAACGACGAAGAGGAGAGCCTGGACGAAGATGAGAACCTGAGCGACTCGGCCAGCGACTACGAGCCAGTGGCATTTACCCTAGGCGGGATGGAGAGTGGAGGAGAGCACAACAAGATGCCGCAAACAACGGTTCTTGTCCCATCTCTCGACCTGACTCAAATAGCGACCGACCAGTCGTGAATGAAAAGACGCACAGAGCTATCCGATTCCCGCGGATCACTCAGTGCGAGACGCGTGGTTCGGTCGCGGCTCTCGGCGAGCATGCCAGTACGCTGCCGTGTTGCGACCGATTTGTAGAAGCAGTTGCAAACAAAGTTCGACTACATAGGCTTTCTGCTTCTTGAACGATGCTCTTCCTGTCCCTAGGTTGCGACAAACCAAAATAAACCAAAGTCAAGGCCATTGATTCTGCTCAACTACGACCGCAGAGGTCCACCACTTGTTCCGTGTCCGCAGGCACCGCACCCTTCTTACATAGGACTCGGATGGCTGCAAGAAACTGGGGCTGAGCTTGCCGCCACTTGATCCAAGAATGCGTAGCGCCTTTGCGGCATGATCGTGTTTACGGCTCAAGCGCCGCTGAACGGGAATCGACGCCATGTTCCGAGATTCAGTGCAGGGCGAAGTCCGCTTCGCTCTTTGCCCCAGCAAACCTTTGTGGTACGCAGCAATCTTTGGCCAGAGGGAGGCGTTGTTGAGAAGCAAGGGAGGAGAGCTTTGCTTGGTGTCGTCCTAGGCTGTCAAAGCGAGGCTGCCGAGGCCCATCGGACCACGAGTTTCGTGAACATCCAGAGCTTGGAAACAAGGCGCTCGTCTAGACACGGCGAAAGGTACACAAGCATAGATAAGGAACAGCGACCACAGTGACTGAAAGAAGCGGCAGACAAGGAATTGATGACGTGTCGTGCCTTCCCTGCCTTTCACTGCAAACGCATGATACCATTGGCTCTTGTCTGACACCAACAATCAACCGACGGCTTGTCCGAGGCAAAAGCGCTTCTCCTTCTAAGGGATCAGTCTAGTTCTCATAGGCCACCGAAGCTTCGTGGAACGGGTAGGTGTTGTAGCCCTCGTCTTCGTGAGAGAACCACGTCTTCGCGTCCGACTCCGCGAGCG
>JAAMXY010002383.1:0-21790 GCA_019677205.1 Pinguiococcus pyrenoidosus
CGCGGTAATCCAATTTGATGGGGACTGGGGATCCATGGGCTCTGCGACCCCGGACACGACACTTCCGCGACATCACCTCTTCGTATATTCAGCATACAATATATATCATATGAATACTCGTCAGGATGATCTTTCGGTCTAGCGACATATGTATATACTACTGCATAACTATTTGTAGGACCCAGTCTCCTCGCCTCGGGACTTGTCTTTTGTCGCGGGTGCGAGGCTTTGTCCAAAGGTCGAAGCTTTCCCATAGATACATCTGATATGGAAGAAATACATGTCGTATTTCTTCGGACGCGATCCCAGCGCACACCTCTTCCAGTCGCTGCCCCTTGGGTGAGCCGGAGCTTCGTGTCTGTGTGCTGCCTGTGTGCGTCGAGTACGTAGATTCACGTGAATGAATGCCTCGCCTTCTGTTGCTCTCTATTCTTTGTTGCGGCAAATGTTCGGAGCTCCCGAGCGCAGTTTATCCTTTACATTGTGGACATTCGTAGCTTGCGATACTTCGTAGTCTCTCAGAGGTCCTCTTTGCTCCTACGCACGGCTTCGAGGGTTTCTTTCCTCATTCTGCGGCGGCACAACACCAATCCAGATCAGGACAGGGGTTGTTCTTAGTTCTCTCCAGCCCAGCCCCACGTCGCGCCATCCTTCTGATGCTGCGGTGGTGAAGCGGTGAAGGCGACGACTTCTGCTTCTGGTGGTGGCGCCGCTTGGTGGCTTCCTTGCACGCTGCCGCATGGTTTGGGCTCGATAGCCAGCGTGGCGAAGAAGGCAGCGGCGGAGCAGATCGCGATGACGATGTGGACGCCGACCCCAAAGGCCACGTTCACTTCCTCTGCCTCGCCGCAGTCGGTGAACAGCTCTTTGCGCACGAGCTGCTGCGCGGACACCATGATCGAGACCAAGATGCTCATGACGCACAGAACGGCGCTGAGGCCTACCAAGACCGCGGGACTGGATAGCATCTCCAGGCACTTTTGTGCCTCCTAGGGTGTCGCTAGCTTGAGCCAAGGCTTCACCGATGCCAGAGTCCGGCATCAGACAAACCTGTCCCTGATACACATCGTAGCTGTGCAGACCGACCACGAGAAGCAGAAATGCCAGAATGCCAATGCTGAGACCAACGAGGACCCGCGTGCCGAAGAAGATGTCCTCTGCCTCGGCCGCCGCGTCTTTGAGAGGGCCCACGTTGATGTCTTCGTATTCGAAGCAGGTGTGCTCGCCGTCGAGTACAATGCACAGCTTGGTGTTAAAGAAAAGGGTGTTGTACGTGATGCCCCCTGGAGAGGAACAAGCAAGAGCATTAAGTTCAAGCCCGCAGCGATGGCAGCCTGCAGCGGCGGCAGAAGGGACATCAATCTCGATCGAGAAGTCTCACCGCACTTGTCGACACGGGTGAGCCACTGGAAGTCATCCCAGCCCTCATTGTATGTCAGGGCGCTGCACACCAGTGCTCCCAGCAGCAAAAAGGCTTCCGCCAGCAGAACTGGCAAGCTCCTCAGGAATCGCAGCTCGCCCATCGTCGCTTCCTTGCGCTCGGCGCCAGGCGCTAGGCAGAAGCAGCGAGTGCAGGAGAGCACAGCAAAGACGAAATGCCGAAGCACTGTTAGCCCCACGAAGACGCTTTGTTTTTGGAGACGGCGGCAAGCGGAGCGGGACTCTGTGCCTCCGTAATATGCCCGTCCCTCACGTACCCGGGGCGATCTGTGAATCAGACTTCCGATTGGCATGAAGGGTATGAAGGGGTTCCTGCCTTTTGCACAATACAACAGGGCCGAGAATGGATCTTGCTTTCGGGAATTGTTGAAAGAGCTGCATAGGCATTCATGGAGTTGCCGATCGAGTTGCATACATACTGTATCAGCAACCTACAGTAGAAATTGGGAAGGTGCACTCATGTCGCCGATGTTTATTGGTGAAGACCTTCCGGCTAAAGCGTACTCTTGCTACCTCCGAAGCCGCACTTGGGACTGTCCAGATTAATTCTTCAGAGCCCTTTGCAGAGACTGTTTCTCTGCGCTGAAGAGACCCTGGCGTGTCCGGCCGTGAGATTCTCAAGCCTTTTCACATGGTACCGACGCGCTCTTGGTGGCGTGCATCTGGCCTCCCTCACCCAGAGAACAACACTTCCTTTAGGAGGCACGGTACCAAGGGAACCTTCTTGATGGCCTTCGCGAGGGGCGGGGAAAGCTCTCTTGGCCCAATGGCGACCTATACGCCGGGCACTTCCACCGTGGCTTCCGGCACGGTCCAGGTGTCTACACCACCAAGAGAGGTGCAGAAAAAGAAGACGCTCGTGGCAGGACAGAGCAGAGCACAGTGGGATGCTAAGGGCGGCTGCACGGAAAAGGCCAGAGGTACGAAGGAGGATGGCGACGAAGTCAGCGCTTTGGAGACGGGCGCGAGACCTGGCCGAATGGCGACGTCTACAATGGCGAGTATGACCGAGACGTCTTCCATGGGGTGGGGAAGCTGATCTCCAGGTAGAGGAACGCGAAAATCGCAAAATCCTGGATCGCAGAATCCTGGCAAAAGGCAGTCTCAGCCTATTGATTCTCGGGCGACTCTAATCTGTTTCCGAAGAGGCGGCGTCTACAACGGAACCTTCGTCGACGGACACAAGGAGGGCGAGGGTGAAATGCGCTTCAATCACGGTACTCAGCAGAGACCTTTGGGGTGGTCGTCGCTCCGCTCACCTTCGGGGCGCTTGACGTACGAAGGAGCGACTTACCAAGGAGGATGGCGGCAGGGGCGCTTCCACGGACACGGCGTCTATCGAGCAGCTGACGGGTCCAGGTATCTCTTCTTGGCGGCAACTGGCACACGAAGTGGTCTGACTTCCGAGGCACAGATATGAAGGTGATTGGGAGGCTGGGGAGAGGAATGGCCACGGCGTGCAGGTGCATCCTAGCGGCGAGAAGTATAGCGGGGACTGGCTGCAGAACTTGAAACACGGGAAGGGCGTCCTACGATGGTCGAATGGTGAGCTCCCTTTTCCACACATGCATCTATGTATGTACATTCCATGGTGCGGTAGTCTTGAGAGACAAGGATGGCTTCAATGAGATCTCACATCCTTCACCCTTTGCCAAAAAGGCAAAAGCCGGATGGGAGAATGGAACAACGGCAAGGTGATCCGATGGCTCTCCGAAGTGACCTTTGGCGACATCTCAAAGAAGCCAAAGCTGCCGCGGGTGAAATCCTAGTGCGCTGCCGCAGAAAGTCCATACGAGGAATGAGTGTTGCTGCTTCTCACTTTCCGATAGAGCAATCCATAGAACGAAATAGAGCAATTCACCATGAAGCCCTCAAACAGCCCAACAAGGCCAAGGGTCGCCCCATAGTATGGATTGCAACATCTCGACTTCTCCTCTGCCAAGCCCTTTCGCCGTAGCTCGTCCAGAGTGTTTTGGAGATCGCTTGGGAGAGCTCTCTCGCTGTCTTCCTGGCTTGCGTGGAGGTTGTGGCACTTGTCGTATCGTTCATCTTTCATCCATCATGTCATTCCTATCGCTCGTCCGCCTCCATGTGAAGAAACTTGTCCGTCTTCCACCGCGGCGTGCGCTTGGGATCTGTTTCTGTATGAATGTCAAGCCAGGACCGGACTGCCTGCGCCCAGGCCTCGGACGCCGAACACTTTTTGCGAAGGGCCGGTCCGTCGTCATCGTTGTCTACCTCTGTATCTTCTCAAGCCAGGCCTCGTAAAACAGTTTCATGAGTCGCTGCGTTGCCTCGTCGTCCACTGCCCAGAGGCTCATGATGACAGCGTCCGCCCCAGCCATGGCAAAGGCACGAGCAATCTCAAGGACGCCCTCCGCAATCTCTTCTCCTCGGCCGGTGTGGCAGGCGGACAGCACAACCATACCTGAACGGATTTGTTGGGCGCTGTGCTCGCCACCGCATGTGCAATCAGGCCAGTTTGATCCTGGCTAGGGCCAGACAAAGCAAGACCACTTCGGCCGCCGAGCCGGGAGATCCAGGGAGCTATGTCGCCGACACCTCCGCTGTTGGCTCCCTCGGTCCAAGACCGATGGCACCTTTCTACCGCGCCTTGCGTTGCGCTCGAAGCTTCGCCTCTAGGCGCTTCTGGAGAGCCAGCCGGAGGGTCTTCATCGGACCTTGGTGCTTTGCCTGAACCGCCGCAGTCGTCAGGAGCGTTTTCTGGAAAAGGCGAAGAAGATAAGGAAGAAGAAGAAGAAGAAGAAGACGTCAGCCCTGCAAAGGCCAGCTGTGCAATGCGCCAAACACTCAAACAATCAAACACTCAAACAATCAAACACTGAAGCAATTAACCAGTCGCGACATACCTGCTGCTTTTGAACCTTCATGTTTGCTTTCACCACTTCCAGAGCGCTCTTCTTGTCCTTCTTCTTCGAGCCATAGCGCATGTCCACCACCTTGGACGCCTCCTGCTCTCCCTGGCAAGCCAGACGCGATCTCAGCATCGATTTTCGTTGAAGTCATGGCGCTTCGAACGACAAGCCTCAAACGCGATGTACCTTGCCGTCGCTCTGGCGCACCACCTTGGAGTGGCGATATCCCCTCCCGATCTCCACGTTGCGGAACTGAGAAGTATCCACAGCAGTGTACTCCGCGTGCACGACGCCCTCTCGGCGCCTCTGGGCGTCAAACTCCATCTCCATGCGCATCCCAGACGCGCTTGCCTGCCCGTGCGGGTTGGTTATTTTTCAGGTTTGGTTAGAACTTCGGAAGACCTCTCGAATCGCCGTGGCTGTGCATCAGGGCGAAGAAGCGTATGCTCACCAGCTCTTCAGGCCGACTTCGACGCTCAAGGCGCTGCAGCGCTTCCTGCCCCAAACGCATGCCCACTTGCTCATCCTCCGCGCGAGCGTCTTCGCGCTCCTCCGCTGTCACAGACAGCAAAGAGCGATCCATAGCGAGCACGCAGCGCTGAGAAAGAAGTTGCCTAGTGGGGTGTACTACGCACACAAGAAGCTTGGTACAGAAGAACGGCGCGCGCCTTGCTGTGGTGGTGTTTACCCAACCTTTGTCGAGGGAAGATTCGGGTTCGGGGGCACTCTCAAGTAATAGTCTTGACTATTTACTACATAAGAATATTATATATAAAGTTGATAAAATAAATTACTACATTCATATGTTATACATATACTTCATGCCATATGTACGATCCGCATATAACTTCACCCAGAACCTCCATCCCTATTACGCTTCCCACACATTTCCATCCCGAGGGGGAAGCCTTCGAGCTTCGTTCCGCGGGAACACGCAACTCTTCAAAGTGCGCTGGTCCGCAAGTCGCGCGCCATGTCCACGTTCCGCGCCGCCTTCCTCTTGCTCAGCTTGCTGCCCAGCAGCTCCGCATTCGGCGCGATGCCGCGGCGGAAGCTGGTGCAGACGATTGGGGCGCTGGTGGTGGGCGTACCCCGACTTCCCGCTCGCGCGGACGAGGAGCTCTCTCAGCCGCTCAATCGGATCTTGCGCGTGATCGAGGCCACTCAGCAGGAGGAGCGCTTGATCAAGAGCGGCAAATTCAAAGATCTGCAGCGCGCGAACGTGAAGCTCGCGGTGGACATGATGCTGAACAACTACCAACTGCAGCAGAATCTCAACATGGCGGCGGCGTATATCGAGCCCAGCAAGGTGTTGCAGGCCAGTGAGAAAGGCCGCGCGGCAGTGGAGTACCTCACGCAGATCGGAGACTACTTCGACTCGTCCAGGAGTTCCCTGCAGGTGGACACCATGAACTCGGACAAGGCGGCGTTCACCCTCAAGGCCCTGAGCGCCGCGCGGGAGCAGCTCAATGGCTTCTTGACGTTCCTGCCGTCGGATGAGATAGACAAGGTGAAGCAGGTGATCGAGGAGGAGAACCGACTCAATGTTAAGGAGTACGACGGAGATCTGTACAACATGCCGAAGCCGTAGCGGCGCAACTAACTAGGCCCCTTCGTCAACTGCTTCGTGGAGAGGCCTTGAGCCTCCATCTTGCTGATTCATCTTGCTGTGGATCCCACGTTCCGGTTGGGTCGATACGTCAAACATCTTCGGCTGCCCCTCTTCCTCTGCTTCCTAGACGTGTGTGGGACGCTGACAGCTGCAGTCGACGCGGTCGATGTCGCCGTCCTGCGGTGGGCCGCGGCCGCAGCAGAGAGGCCCAGTTCATCTTGGGCCCCTTGGCAGCTTTTCCCCACTGCCGTTGCTCCTAGGAGTTGCGCTTCATGCTGAGGATGAAGGAGAAGCTATCGAACAGGGACGAACGCACGCACCTCTGTGAGCAGGCGCTGATTTATGTTGCTCCGCAGCTTCGCGCATCCAGCCTCGCGGCCAGGCTCTCGTGTCATGTGCAACTAACGAAGAGCCGCTCAATCTCGCAGGTTGGGAACAGTAGCGCGTAAGGAGCGAGTCTTACCGGTTGCACCGCGTTTTGTACTGCTGCAGACGACCACGGACGAAGGAGGTTCCGGCTCTCTCTCTTGCCCTGCACTGCCGCTGTTTGAGGTCTACCCCCAAGTAGAGCCGTTTCCATGGCCTTGTCAGATACTTCACTGCTCCTGTCGGTCCGCTCTTGCTTGATCGCCCTCCCTCCGGTTGACTGCTTCAGCCTCGCTGCGTCTTCCAGAAGGCGAGCTCGCTCGGCGAGCGTCATGTCTCCGTGCTGAGCCCGCAGGCGTAAAAGATCCGGGATGTAGGCCTGCTTGAGCCGGCGCCACGTCGTCTCTCGCGGGTTTCTCACGGACGTACTCGCAGCGTAGCTGTAGCTTTCAAGGGGCGTCTCTGGGCTCTCTGGACCGGCAACCGACGTCAGAGGCGACCACGGCTGGTTGAGCGATCCATTGGTGCTTTGGGAGGGACCCGCGGCTCCAATGCCTGCCAAGATCTCGGACACGGGTTGGCTGAGCAACTTCAAGCAGAGCTCCTTGCGACGCTGCCAGCGCAGAAGATCATTCTGCAGCTTGGTGGTACGCAGTCTGCTGCTGCGCGTTGCGGACAGATAAGCTTCTCTTCTCGCTTCGAACCGTGTTCTCAAGCTTTGCGGATCCGTCTCGGCGGTCGGATCCTCCGGTGTGGTGGCGCCTTGAATGAAGCCAAGGAAGTCAGTATCGTCGGGCGTCTGAGATTCTTGTGACCAAGGCAGGATCAAGAGCGACGAAAGAAGAAGACACCAAACGAGATGGACCGTCGCCGGAGTCCACCCTGGACTTACCGACGAGTTGATACTTCGGGTCCCAGAAGCTTTTCAGGAGCCGTTGCCGCCTCCCTGCCTCCGCACGTGCTTCCCTCTTTACTTGATCCAGTTCAGTCTGGTGCTGAGCTGCCTGTGATGAACGCCATGAAGCTACAGCTGGCGATGCGCGGCGGCGGCACGCCTTACCTGAAGCCGGATGGTCGCAGCGCGTTTACAGCGACGCTTTCCAGCCTCGGCCAAGCCAGTTATCCTGCTTTTCACGTCACGAGCTTCTCCCCGAAGACCGCTGAGCTTGTTCTGGAGAAAGACTGCGCTGTTCTTACGCATCTTCATCTGCGTCTCGCCAAGAGCAGGTTGTTGGAGAATGGATAAGAGCCGCAGCCTCTTTGTCCCTCTTTCTCTCTCTCTCTCTCTCTCTCTCTCTCTCTCTCTCTCTCTCTCTCTCTCTCTCTCTCTCTCTCTCTCTATCTATCTATCTATCTATCTATCTATCTCTCTCGTACCTCGAGGCGCAAGTTGTTGTGCTCGAAGATCTGCGCCCGCGTGCCCCAAGGCAGTTGCGTAAAGGCTTTGTCCAGGTACGTCTCATGCTTGGCAGCCAAGTCGCTCAGGAAGGTGTGCTCGATGCGTTGGCCCAGAAGCATCATGTCCTTTATGTGTCAATGCCGTGAGGTTATGTGACACCCTCTGCTGACCGCCTTACCCATCAGCGCTCCCACCTTATTCCGCTGGTGCATCTGCACGGCGTGCTCGCGACGTATGGTGTCTATTGCCGATGTCAGCTTCGGTACCGCGTCTCGCATCTCCTTTACCCGCTCCTGTATCTGCTCCAGGTGCTCCAGCTGCCATCCTCAGCACGACAGAATCGTCAGCCAAGAGCCAAATCCTTCCACCATGAAAGAGAGAAGCTCACAGCACCTGCAGCCGCAGCGCTTCGGTCTGTGTCTTGACCACATCGATCTTCTGGCGGTAAGCGATCTGAGATGGAGACAGGGGCCGAATGAGAGAAAGAGCCATACGAGCGTGGCATGAAGGCGCCGAGTACCTGCTCTGCGTCCCGCTCGCCGCTGGCGACTCTCTCTTCCATCTCATGCGTCCTACTCATCTCGCACTGGCCGAGTTGGAGCCTCTGAATCTCTGCCGAGATCGCCCCATTGGTGTCTTGAAGCGTCCGTATGCGTGCTCTTTCGTCCTGGATGGCTTGCTCCTCCGCGCGCCGCACTTGCTCATTATCCGCGATGAGAGCTTCAAGATGCTCAAGCTCCTGCGCCGCTCGCTCTGATGCCTTCATCTCTTGCTGTCGACGTCAAAATCCTCTCCTTTCGCTCCGCCACCACCTCTCCCCGTTCCCTTGTGGCGTGTGCGGGGAAAGCTGGAGGGCCCGGAGGAGCAGGGGCTCCAGTTTCCTCTTCCCTCGGTCCCACGCAGAGCCCCGAAGCGCCCACGTCTGACTTGCCTGCGGCACATGAAATGCAGTGGGAGAACCTCTAGCGTTTCTATGTCTCATTCGCTTGCGGCCAAGAGAGAGACAGAGGCCGAGACAGAGCGACACCGAGTACCATCATGGGGGGCGTGGCGTCGGCGGCTGTGAGAATGGCGTATCCGTCGGCGGCTTTGGTCGATCACTTGTCGATCATCTTGATGCCCGACGAGTGCGACGAGGTCGTGGACGGCCTGGACGAGCTGTCTCGACGCGCTCTCTACAGTCCCGTGGCCGCCGCGAATCGTCGGATAATGGTAGCCAAGGGCGCCGTCGAGCTGTGCCGCAAGATGCTCGAGCTCTGCGTACGGTACCGTCTTTTGCTGGGCCTTTGGTGTCAGTTTGAGAGGAACCAGGTTCTCGGACTGAATTCCATCATCCAGGGATGAAGTTGCCGTCCGCGTCGCGATGCGGCTGCTCAGTCGACTGACGCTCAGTGAAGAGGGGGCGATGCAGCTTGCGGATCGGAGAGGTACTGATGCCTTCGTGGGACTGCGCAAGGGTCCCCTTCCAAGACACCTGCCTTCCCATGGATAGGCGAAGAGGCCATCAAGGCGGTGCTTGATCGATACGGCGACGAGGCTGACATGGCTCGACTTTGCCGCAAGACGCTGCAGAACATGGACACGCTTGGTGAGCGCCCTGCTCTCGTACCTTCTGGAAAGACCGTATCCAATATCCCAAGGCGCTTCTAGGTGCGGTCCTGGCTACGAGAGTCATGGCGCGGGCGATTCGCAAGTTCCGCCTTCGCGACGAGTTCAAGAACGCTGCCGAGAACTTTGCGCAAGAAGAGCCAGGAGGAACCGCTGCTCCACGACGCCTCGGAAGAACGGCGGCGGTGTCTGAGATCAAGCCACCTCTTATGTTCGTTTCGGAGAACGATCCTCGATTCTTCAGCGACGAGGAGATGGTCTCAGTCTTCAGGTACCGCGCGCATCCTTTCTGCTTCGGAAGCTTGACCAAGGAAAGCCACTGAAAGCCGCGCGCTTGCACGCAAACACCAGGAAGCAGACAGTTGCGTACAAGAGCAACTGCCTTGTCCAGAAGAGCGCGGTGGAGGTGGTTCTCCTCATGAGCAAGCTGCAAGGACCGCTCCCGCTGCTCATCGCGCAAGGTGACCTTTGTAGCGTGATTGTGGACGCCATGCTGCAATTTCCCAAGGATCGCGCGATACAATGGAAGGTGTCTCAGCAGCTTGAAAAGCATGTGCAAATCACGTCGACCACTTCCTCACGCGACGCATCCAAAGACCTGCATGTGCATCCGCGCGATTCACGATATCCCGGAGCTTTGCGCGGAGTACGGCAACGCGGGGGCCGTCAAAGGCGTCGCACACATCTTGGAGAACTTCCAAGAGGACTCTGATCTACAATCGCAGGTTCTTTGCGCATACCTCGTCGTAGATGGCTGTGGTCGTGCTCTTTGTGGAATCGAATGCAACCCTTACGCACCGTTCCAAACATGAAAAGGCTATCTGGGCGATTTCGGTGCTTTCGACGATCCCAAACAACGTCCAGCGGATCCAGCACGAGCTCGTTCTGGTGCAAGTGCTGTACGATCTCCTCTTGAAGGACAGGTAGCGAGTGTGCCCGTCGGGACGTGTCGCATCTTTCGACACCGACCTCTTCTGCTTGGGGCTTGGTAGGAAAGGCAAGCAAGACGAAGACGAGACCGAGGAGCGCGTAAAGGTCCTTGACAACATCTTTGTCCCGCTCAATCTGAAGCGCAACCTTGACCAAGAGGTATACGGAGAACACCGCAAGTTGTGCATATAGCAAGACACAGGATTGACGTCTTCCATTTTGGTTGGTTCTGCAGGTGATCGTGGCAAAAGGCGCGCATCGAAGGAGGAAGAAGACGACGGTCGAGCAGAGGCCGCCGGTAGGTGGACGAAAGAATCCGGGGGCCAAAAGCGTTTTGCGACATGTTGTTCATAAGGCCATGGCGCTCTGCATCCTTTAGAGACGGCCGTGGAAGGACAAGACACCATTCGGACGGGCCGGCGAGAATGACAAAGAGGGGACGAAGGGTTTGATCGACAACGAGGTTGGCGAGGACGACCAAAAAGTCTAGAATGATACTACATTCTCGATGTTGCTCAGCTGCTCAGCTGCTCAGGCACTCGGAAGCTCAGCTACTCGGAAGCTCAGCTACTCAGCTGCTGGCATTGGCCTTTCTTAAGAAGTTCTGAAGCTTGGCAAGGGATATCAAAATCGCTTCCTCGGATCGGATTGTCCGAGAGCCCTGAGACGGACATGTGTTCACCCAGCGATCAAAAAGCTCATGCTCCTTGTTGCAAAATTCGTCGAGGTCCGGATCTTGCTCGACGGCTGCTTCGATCCCATCGATGCCGCCAAACACCACGAGCGCATGCTTGTGCGCCGGCAGCGAGAAGTCGTCGTCCTCGCAGGACACGTTTCCCTTCTCACTGGTGCCGATGAGAAGGTCGTAGCCCCCTTCCCATGGACACTCGGAGATGGCCTTGCTAAGTCCTTCGGCTATCCGCACTTGGAATCCCCAGTACAGTCCCAGCTCCTCCTGCGTCGCGATTCTTAGCGCAATCGATACAGGCATCGTGTTTCCAGACGCTCTGCGTAAACATTCGTACCCTTGGCGCATCCGGGGACGTCGCGATCCCCTGAGGTTCCGTCCAGTTGTGCGCCCCGGTATCATTCCGCCCTCTGCGATTCCTCTTGTTCTTCGGAGCGTCCAGGCGCCCGTAGTCCGTCACCTGCGTGCACTTCTTCATTACCTCCACACCGTCCTTGCGCCAGCCCTATGATGAAGAAAAGGATGGCTCGCGCACCTAATGGTCCACCCAGCGAGTTTCGTGAACCCTTGCGGTGCTCTGCTGACGTACCCCCCAAAGCCAATCTTGCGAGAGAGGAGGCAATCACCTTGACGGTCACCCGCATGTTCTTCTCCAGCGGTCGGTCGAGCCGTAGAGGCCGCGGAAGGCCGCAGTTGACCAGACAGGCCTCTTCGCCCGGCCTGTCCAGCACCGCACCCTCCCGAAACGGACACCGGTCCCTCTGGCGCAGATGATGCGGCGCATCCAGCGGCGCCAGCAGCCCGACAGCCCGCAGATGCGCGTGCATGGGTACCAACTGACGCCGGAGATACTGCGGCGTCTCCATGTACTGCAACACGCGGGCAAACAGGTCCTCTGGCGCGGCCTTGGGCCGCTCTCCCACCGCTTTGGGCCCGAGAGAGCTCTCCTTCTTGCATTCGGCGAGGAGCACCACCTCGTCCGCCTCGTAGATGCACGCCGCGCGGGCCACTTGTCCTGTACGCCAGCGTCAGCAGCAGCCCTGAGAGGCGATGTCCGCGGCTTCGATACCGATGAGAAGGGTCTTCAGCTCCAGCGTCTGGCAATTGGACAGCACGTCGGCAGGCAAGGCGATGGACAACGTGGCAAGGCGAGGCTTGGGCGTCTCCGGTGACACCACCGCGCCGCCCAGAGTGGTGAAGCGCCACTCGGGCGCGCTGCGCTTCCTTTTGCCGGGGGCTCTGTGCTGCTGCTTCATGATCCGCCGGCTTAAGGACGGAAGCGGCGGCGCTCTGCCGCCCGCGTCCGGCTGTCACGACCGCGTCGCGGGGGACATCGCTCGGAGCTGCCAAGAAAAGGCGGTGCACTGCTTCGAGCGCGCAGCTTCCGACAGGCTGGGCGAAAAGCTTGGGAAGGCAACTTTTGAGGCCTTTCCTTCTTGCAACGAGGCGTCCGCGGCGACATGCAACGAAAAAGAGTCGACGTCCTTCGCTTTGCGTCCGGGCTGGCCTCTCTTTGTATCTAGGGGCGCTGCACACAATTCTCTATGGCTTCTTACTCTATGGCTTCTTACCACCGCCCCGGGGAGATTTCGGGATCGGGGGCTGGGCGCAATGCGAGAGGAAGCAATGACGTGCCGATGCTCCGCTGCGCACGGCCCTCTCCGGACGGCTTCCTGAACCTCCTTCTCACACCTTTCACCTCTGTGGACCGTTCTCGCGCACTTCATTCTAGCAAAGGCGTCTTCCCATTGCTGAGCGCAATCTCGTGGAGGAACCGTGCCGGATCTGGGCTGAAAGCCATGAGTCCCTCAAGGCGACTTCTAGCAAGGGATGCACTCCGCCACGCTCCGGAGCACTTCCAGCGGCAGCTTCATGAGCCAGAGCAGGGCGTCCAGCAGAGCCGCCAGACAGGCCACGGGTGGGCAGATGAGCGATATGGGGAACGTGACGATCCAGATGAGCGCGCCCAAGACCGAGAACGGCAGGATCAGCAGGGCCAAGATGCAACCGAGGATCGTGCCCAGCGGCCCCGGACTCGCCTCGCCCATGTCTCCCAAGTCGCCGCACGTGTCCGAGCAAACCAGGAAAAGAAAAACAAACCTCTCTCCACTCTCGATGGCCTGAGGCGTGCAAGTGGACGTCTGAACAGCTGAGTTGAGGGGCGGAACTTTTGGCCTTTTGGCCTTTTAGGCTTTTCCTTTCGCCCCGAAGTACCGAAAGCAAAAGGTTCCGCCAAATCCTCAGACATCAGTTCGATTGAATCAGACAGACATCAGACATCAGAACTTCGACGAGTCCGACCTTTTGATGGTTCTCGAATTCGCGGACTACGGACCAGAAAGCGGGTACGTCACTCGATCCTGGCCATACTGTGCGTACTTTGCTACGGGGCGGAACCGGCAGTCTGCGAGCGGCGCCAATCGCTGCGGCTTCGGCTGCGAAGGGCCAATGGAGCGGCCCGATCAGCTTGAAGTTCGAGTGGACCCAGGTTGCCCATTTTCGCGTACGTCAGCCAATAATGGTTCTCTCTGCGGCGGCGGGATTCCGCTGTGCGGGCCATAGTTACGCCGACTTCCCCGCTGGGCAGCTGCCAGTCCACACTTGAATCGCCTTGAAGCTCACCGCCATTGGATCTTTGATTGCGAATTGATTCCTTGAACTACAAAGTCCGCTATGCGAGGCGCGGGTACGCTATCTGGAGATCCTATGCTCAAATTACACCTGGGCTTGGCCGAAGCTGAAGGCCGCCCAAATACTCAGCCGTCTTGGCGCCGGCGTTTTCTCGCACCCGAGCGGCGCAATTCAAGCTGCATCGCTTCTGCCGACGACGCCCATAGCTGAAAGAGCCTTCGAGCGCGAAAGGCGGGAGTGTGCGGCTGTCCACTAGCCGTTCCGAGTCGTTTCCGAAAGGGTGCGCATCTTGCCGCGGAGCAGTCTTGAGCACGTGCGGTACGCACGAGCTCTCTTCAGATGTGGCGCGTGCGAGCGTTTGAGCGACCTAGGGAGATGGGGGTGTCGTGAAGCGCGCCAAGGCTGGAGAACGGCATCTTGAATTTTGAGGATAGACGTGCTTGGCGAAGCTGAAGTGAGAGCACTTACGATCGGTCGTGCGCCGCCGCCTTAGGTTCAGATCGTCAGCTTTTTGCTCGCCAAGCGCATGTCTGGATCCATGGAGCTGGCGCCACCGCGGTAAGCGCCGCAGAAGTGGGCTTTGGACGGAATGTGGGCGAAGTGGGGGGCTGTAGATGCGTTCAACATCGGGAACGCCGGGCTGAGCGCTCCGACGACTTGAGCTTGGAACTTCACTTGTTCGTGTTGAAGAGAAACGGCGCTCTCGAGTAGTCTACTGACGCTTGCTGGCTCGTGCCACAGCTTCGGCGCCATGGGCGTGGACTCGGTCGATCCGAATCTGGCCGGAGACATCTCGAACATCTCCGACCTTTTCTTCCCCGCCGGGGATGACGACGTGCTGTTCTCCGGCCTGGATTCGCTGTTCACCAATCAGGCCGGCGGGGCGCAGGCGGTGAAGGAGGAGGCGGGAAGCACGGCGAAGAGGTCCGCCTCCGCGGCCGTGCAGCCGGCCAAGAAGAAGCGCAAGACCGAGAGGGAACGGGAGCGCTCCAGAGAGCAAGTAGAGAAGAGACGCGAGCGCAACCGAATCCTCGCGCGACGAACGCGCCTGCGCAAGAAGTTCTTCTTCGAGAGCCTGCAGCGTCAGGTGGGTGCCTTTGCATACGAGCCTTGGGCGGGGGAAGGCGGGGGAAAGGCATTGGCAGCACGCCGAAGGGAACGACCAAGACTGAGACGCCAACTTCCCTTCATCTTCGCGAAGGTGGTGGAGTTGCAGCGCGAGAACGCGATGCTCAAGGATGTGGTGAAGACGCACTTCGCGCCTAATCGAGCCGGTGAGTTGCTGCGGGAGTGCAACACGGAGGTGCCGGACATCGTCGCGGACTCGGCCACCAAGGTAAGAGTCGCGGGCAAGGAGTCTCGTTCCTAGACCCGTCGGGGGAGATGCGTTTTCCCTGACTCTGCACCTTCGACGCTTTCCGCCAGGCCACTGAGATGCTGCAACGCACGGACTACCAGCTCATGAAGGTGCTGACCGCGGCGCAGCAGAGCTTCGTGGTCACGGACCCGCAGCTGCCAGACAATCCCATCGTGTACGCCTCCGAGGGCTTCATGACGCTGACGGGGTACTCGCAAGCTCAGGTCCTCGGGCGAAATTGCCGCTTCCTCCAGGGTCCCGACACGGACCCGAAGAAGGTCGCCATCATCCGCGCGGGCATCGCTGCTGGGGTAGATACGTCGGTTTGCCTGCTGAACTACAAGGCCGATGGCACCGCCTTCTGGAACCAGTTCTTCGTGGCGGCCCTTAGGGACGTGAACCGCCGCGTCGTGAATTTCGTTGGCGTCCAGTGCGAGTTGCAGAAGCCGCCCCCCGAGGACGAGGAGATCATGGCTGCGCTGGAAGCGCGCCGCGCGATGCAGAAGACCGCGGAGATGCAGATGAAGAGCCAGGAGAACGGAGACTCGTCGGACACCGGTGACGACCTCCAAGGATAGAAAGTCCATCGAAATCCGTATGCCTTGTACATATTGTGTTTGTTGCTCTCTCGTAGTGCCTTGCTTTTGATGGCAAGTATTGTGCGATCGGCGGTGACGTGTACTGTGTGCGGCGGAGAGAGGGGCGTGTCACCTGCGCGTGTGAGGTTTTGAGCAAGTTAACTCCGGTGGATCGAAAGCAGAAATTGGACATGATCACCTGTGCTTCCGTATGCGCCCGCGTGGAGGAGAAGTAGGCTGCAGCTATAGGAACATTCGAAGACCAGTACATGCATGTACAAGCACACGGAGCTTATATAGAAAGCAGCTCGTTTCCATCCATCTCGCTTCGATCTGGTTTCGGTGCCGCAGCTAGCTAGCTAGCGCTTGGGCCGCTTCAGGCGATTCTTCAAGGCGGCGGGCAAGGGTAGCTGCCTGCTGACGTGCGGCACAACGGTGCTCAGGACGTGGAGCCGTCGCAGCCTCGTCATGCGGACCCACTCCCGGATGGCAGCGCCAGGAACGGATACTCGACCCTCGTTGCCAGTGTTTTGCTCGCTCTGCACCGCGGGGACGGAAACGGCTCTCGGCCTCTGGCCGATGCACCAAGACTCACCCGCCTCGCTGAGGTGTATGCCGCCGCCTGGGAATCCGCTGAGCCCCTCGAGGACGGCGCGGCGCAACTGCCCGACTCGCCCGCCTTCCTCGACGCGATAGCGACTGTGCTTCCCGCGCCCGGTGATGAACACCAGATCCCAGCCGTCGGACTGCAGCAGCGCGTCGCCGTCGCCGCCCAGAAGCCACAGAAAGCTCCTGGTTGGACCGTCTTCGTCCTCTTCGTCGCCGGCCTCGTCAGGCCTGCCGAGCTTGAGGAAATCCAAGAGCAGGCCGGAGACCAAGGTCTTGACGGCCTCCGGATTTAATCCATGCAAGTCGAGCGTTCTCTCTTCGCTGTCGACCTGCAAAGCAGGGTACGCACCCCCCCTTGCGCCCCGATAGAGCTCCGTCAGCGCTTCCTCCAGCTCGTTCCAGCGGTATAAGGCCTGTATGATCATGTTGCTCACTTCTCGGTTGGGCTCCTTCTGCTGCAGCTCCTCCAGCAGATGCTTGGCCGCGGGCGTGGCCGGTTCCATAGAAAATCGATCCAGCAGCACGCATTGCAGCACAGCGTCCGGGGCGATGCCAAGATCCCGCAGGCTCAGGAAAATTCGGAGGGTGAGATCGTCCTTGCTGGCGGCGTCAAGCGACATGGCAGCTCGCATGGCAATGGTGGCGCTATATCGATTGGGCCGGAGTCCCCTTGCCTCGAAGCCGGCGTACCACGGATCGCTCCCATCCCCCTCCGAATCCGATGCGGCGAAGAGGGACAACGCTTTCTCAGGTCGTCGGCTGGCGGCAAAGGCAGCTGCCGCAATGTTCATCATCTTCAGAGTCGTGGTGCCGCCATCCAAGGCCTGCAGAACGCGATCGACCGACGCCACAACATCAAGGCCAGCAGCCGCCTTCTCCGACAGCTCGAAAAGCATCGCCTCCAGCAGGTTCCGCTTCACTCTGTCCGAGAGCTCCTGCTCACGCAAGAGCTCCAAAGCTATGTCAATGCCTTCCTCGCCTTTGCTGACGAGCGCCGCGAAGAGAGCCGACAAGACGGTAGGGCCCAGGGTGGCTTCCTCTCTCGATAATCGCTCGTACAGCGCCAGGGTCTCTCCACATGAAATCTCCGGCATGTTGGCCATCGCCCGAAACGCAGCATCATAGCATCCGATCACTTCCCGCCCAGAAAACTTTCCCAACACGTCCTGATGGAGCAAGTCCAGCACGCTCTCTGCAAAAGCCCCCAAAGGTGCAGAACATTCCCATTGTTGTTAGCTTTCCATTCCCCAAGTCGGCATCATTCGGCGGAGCCGGAAAAACAAAAAAAGGTCCCCGAACGTGTACCGACCTGCCTCTCCTCTCTTTACCAAGCCAATCATGTAGGTGGCGTACGTGAAACCATTGGGCGTCACCCCTTCAAACTCGCCATTCTTCAGCCTCGTGAAGACGGAATCCGCCTCCTGGTCCCCCTGCAGTACGCGGATGTAGCTCGTGAGCGTCACCACATCCGGCTCTATACAGCGAAAGAGGATGTCCCGCGCCGCCCTGCGCATCTCCTGATCGGTTACTCTCCGACGAGAGCGATTTCCCGCCGCCGAACCCCGTTTGGACTGCCGACTCCTGCAGTCCGCTAGCACCTTCAACGCGGCGGACGCCAAGAAATTGTCGTATCTCCGCAGATCTCGCGCCTCGATGCGCTTCTGGTACAGCTCAAAGGCCGCTTCGGGTCCGCGCTGGACGCTGGCGCTCTTCAGCGCCATCGTATGGCTTTGGACGGACAAGCGAGCGTCGCTCGCTTGCGCGTGGTACAGGTCCAGAAGCGCCTCATGCTGCTTTTGCGAGAAGAGCGCCTTGATGCGACCGTTCACATTTCCTGAGGGCTTCGGCCGGAGCGCCAGACACAGAAGGCACAGTGGAAGCCAGACGCCGGTCATTCGTGGCCAGCCAGCGCGCCATTTAAACGCGTTCAAACGCGGAGAGCACGTTGAGAGGGCTCCGTATCGATCCTGCGCGGCATTTAATTTGGATCCTTTGGCGCAGTCTGTGCGTCAGCCACACATTGAAGTGCGCACGCGTTGTCCTCGAGGGCTCTGTCGTCCGTCGAAGTCCTAGCGCAGCGAACATGAGAGTCTGGAGTCTCGTGAGTGTGGCGCTGCTGGCGCTGTGTCCGCTGGCGGAGGCTGGCAAGCGCCACAGATACGTTCACCACGGCTATCCGGGTCCAGTGGCCATGTCCATTCCCAACGGGCCGCTGGAGACCGTCTTCATCGACGGTGGGATTAACTTCCTGGGCGCGTAAGTCGACGTCGGAGTCTGAGGCGCTTTTGAAGCGTCGTCGCTAACTTCCGCCCAAACGGCGCCGTTCGGTAGGTACAACTTCCTCATCACCGTCCGCATCTTCTTGAGCTGGGTGCCGCAGACGTACAACGTGCCCTTCCTGCAGCCCATCTTCACGGTGACCGACCCGTATTTGAACGTGTTCCGGCGTCTGCCGCTGCAGCTGGGAGGCCTGGACTTCAGCATCATCCCAGCCATTCTGCTGCTGCAGTTTGCGCAGGGCGGAGTGGCCGCGCTGGGCGCCGGGATTCCGGACGATCTGAAGGAGAGGCTGCCGCAGAAGACCAAGGAGGTGTTTCAGAAGTCCGCCGCCTTCATCGGCGCGCACAGTCCGCTATACCAGCTGGCGAAGCGGCAGCCTCTGGCGTTCGGAGACAACCGGGCATGAGGCATGCGGCAAGCGCGGGGGCGTTAGGAGAAGCCAGGGGAATATGGGACTTGGTGCTTTGCTCTCGGTCGCTCCGCCCCTGCGAGCAGCTCTACACTCGCGTTGCAGTACCATGCGACACATTTAATACGTTAACTCGACAGCTTGAAACAGTCACTAGTCCATGAAGCCGCTATCTTTCAGATTTCCCCGAAGGATGATGTCTTTACAAGCATTGAAAACCGTCGCCACGTTCCCTGTATCCGTGGCACACGTCGCGTGGTGGTAGATGGTGCGGTCGGGGTTCTTGTTCAACGCCAGGAACTTGCCCAAGAAGTATTCGATTCCCAAGTCGTAGTCTCCCAGGCTGCCCGGGAAGTCCGCAAAAGCTGGCGTGTCCTTGATGTCCTTGACCTTGATCTTCTCCTCGAACAGGTCCTTCTTGTTCAGGAACAGGATCATGCTGGACTCCTGGAAGTACCGGTTGTTGCAGATCTCGTCGAAGAGGTCCAGCGCCTCCACCATGCGGTTGGTGTCCGCGTCCTCAAACAGCTTCTGGTCGTATTCGCTCAGCGCCGCCACGAAGATCACCGCGGTGACGTCGTCGAAGCAGTGGATCCACTTCTTCCGCTCGTTCCGCTGGCCACCGACGTCGTACATCTCGAAGAACGAGCCGTCGATCTTGTAGCGCTCCGTGACGATGCCCGACGTCCGCACTCGCGCGTACAGCATGTCGTTCTGGTTGGCCAGGAAGTCCGGCTGCATGATGCGATCGATCTCTCCGAAGTAGTACTTCACGGACTCCACGATCTGGAACTCGGCGCGGTCGTTCCACGTGGCCTGGATGCCCGGGTCGTACCACAAAGCCTTCACTGCGCCGCCAATCTGCAGGTCGATAACGGCGCCCTCATCGATGTCTCGGATCGTCTCAAATGCGTCCTTCGCCTCCACCTAGAAGGGTTGGCAAGCACGGAGGGTAAGATGATCGTGACCACAGGGGCAGTCTCACGGCGGCAGCCACAGCGCTGCGGCTTGGCCGCTGTTCCGGGAGGTCTGCGGGTGACCAGCCGAGAAGAAGGGCATCGCCTGGAACCCAACGTTCGCCCCGAACTTCTCGCATGCACCCCAACCCCAAAGAAAAACCAAACGAGAGCTGCGACACTCACTTTGTCTTCGTAGCCCCGCTCTGTCGCCTTTTCCACGAGAATCTTCATCGATGCCAGCGTGTTGTTGTAAACCACCGGCGTTATGGTTCGTCTCTCATCGTCGGTGAGGTCCGCGCCATACAGCACTTTCATCTGCTTGAAGATGGTGGACTTGCCAGACTCGCCGGCGCCGAGCAGAAGCAGCTTGATCTTCTCTTGCTCCTTCTTGAATGCTTCGAGGTTCTCGGCGTCGATCTGTTTCGTCAGCTTCATCGCCTGCTTTTCCTCCTCGGACATGGAGGAGCCGCACGCGCCCATCTTGCACCACCGATCTTCGCGAGCGGATCTGGCGTTTGCGCTTGCTGCGGGGTGTGACTCGGCAGAGGGATGCGGGGGAGGCGAGACCGGCGCGCAGCTCCGAAGCGCGAGCTGCGTGCAGAAAAGCGTTGCCGGACGGACGGGGAGTTAGTTGCCGGGAAGGCTGAAGCCCCTGAAACTGAAACAACCGGACAAGAGCTGGGGCCGACCTTCCGGGAGGGTGTTATGGTTGCGTGCTACAGCGGGGACAAGTCGAGCATTTGTAGGCTCTGGATGAAAGGCGGCTAGGGGGCATTCTAGCCGTGATAGGGTGCCCTTCTCCCGTAGAAGGCTCCGCTCAACTTTCTGAGAATGCAACTTCTTCATTGGCCAGTATTACAGCGTAACCAATCAAACGTTCTAGAAGCGATCCCCTTGCCTTCATGTCGCCACCACCGCTCTAAGTACCATAGTAGGCCTTTGGTGCCGTGATGCAGCGGTACCCCGTGCCTGTGCTGGGAACGATCCCTTCCGCTGTCTCTTGAGGGTTCAACGGAATTACCCTCCGCCGTAGTATGCCTAGCGTATGAGACTCGTCCTGAAAGCTGTGTTTCAGCTGGATTGCCTCAGAACCTTCACCATCTGCCGTGGCATGCCGCCGAACTACCTCACTGCGGCCCCGACCAGGATCAGGATACCCCCCCCCACCCCGGGGACCCTGGTCCATCCGTCGCCCGTCTATATCCCAGGTCCTATTGCATTGTATTGCATCTGTCGAAATGCTTCGACGGCCGTTGGCTGCTGAGCTTCAGTCCAGATCTGCTCAGAAGCCAGTCGGATCTAGGTAAGGCAATTGTTGAACTGTGGTGCAAGTCTGCCGCCCAGCCAGCGTGGCAGAGACGGCGACGCTCTCGCCGGCTACGTCTTGAACGTTCTCAGGAGTGTCGTGTGTCGCTCTCCACACGCACACTCAGCGGAGCTCTCTGCAAGCGTTGCCACACCACTCGCCTTGTGTCGCACATCCGCCTCCCTCCCCTTCCATCTGTCACAAATTCAAGCCAGAGTCCTTTTCCTTCCGGACTTCCCGGACCCAACGGCGCTCTGGAAGCGTCTCTCGCAGCCGCAGAAGCGCCTCTCTCTCGTCATGCACATGCAGTCCTTGCCAGCGCGAAACGCGTTGCAAACGCAGAGCGTGCCGCTCTTCGGCGCCTTCCTAGGCCAAGACGCCAGCAAGCCGACGCCGCCGGAGCAGCTGCCGCAGCTGCAGACGCTGCGGCCGCAGACGTCTCCGGAGCAGCCCAAGCTCGGCGCCTTCGCCGCCTCCAAGTGGCGCCCGACTCCCGACGCCTTCCTCAACGAGACGAGGAGGAAGCAGGCGCTGCGTATCCGGCGGCAGCGAAGGCCGCGGCAGCAGCAGGATCGGTTGCAAAGCGGCCCTGAAGCGCTCGTCTCGGCTCCGCGAGTGGTTGCGAGATACCTTCCGCAGCGCCGCAGGTCGACTGGAAGCCTCCGCGACGTGGCCTCTCCCGTACAGTCGGCGGCGCTGCTGCAGGCGAGTGGAAACGGGGCCGAATCGCTGCCGGAAGAGC
>JAAMXY010002387.1:0-22278 GCA_019677205.1 Pinguiococcus pyrenoidosus
CGCGTGCAATGGCGCCGAAGTTCGGAAGTCGTCCACGCCCGAACGACTTGAGATCGGCGCCGCTTGTCTTGGGCACATCCGGTGCTTTCCCCAATCGCCTTTCACATCGCCTTCGTCGCACACGCAAGCCATAGGGCAAGTATGAATTTCGAATGTTTGCCTGGTGGACCGTCTTATGCATGGTAAAATACGGAGCTCTGACCAAGGAAACACACGTCAGTGGGTCGGACGCGTAGAATGGCGACTTACGCGCTGCCAACGCAATACGCCACCGATTCTGATTCCTTGGCCTTGATGCCTCCATAAACGCGACGATAAGAACGAATCGGACGGAGGCATCCGGCCAATTGCTTTGACGCCGACGGTCAATTGGACCAATGAACGACTGCCACAGCGCCGGCAAGTTCATCCGCGAAACGACAGCCAATCCATCCACGTCGGATTCAAAACGGAAGGTGTCATCGGGGCAGCTGTCCCGATTCTGTACAACGGCGCGATGATGCCCCGCTACGCCGGATTGCCGACCGAGATGCCGGACTGGATGAAAGAGTGACGATCGTCATGACACCAGGATGCAGCGTAGAACTTGCAGATGCGGCTATGTGATTGATCCGAATGCCGTTCGAAGAGTGGCCTCGTCAACGATAATTGGCTCTCAATCCGCCACTCTAGAGTAGCAAGTGGACCGAGCAGTTGACTTTTCCGTGTGGAATGGGAGCACCCCTGAACTTCAATATGTGCGAGTGGACCGCCTTGCCGGTGCCGAAGCACAGGACCCTTGAGGTTTGCAGATAATTCCTTCGCACTTGAGGACGGTTTTGCAACGCGTCACTCTGCATTGGGAGACCCAAACCGGTGTCTCGAAAGTGATCTTTCTCGACCACCTCTGCCGTCCTCTCTGAAAGCGGAACGTCGCCTCGCTCCAGCAAAAAACACAAAAAAGTACTATTCATGCTCAAGCACGTTGATTGGCTCACGCCCTTTCTTTTTCTTTCGGCAGGGTTTCCGGAAGCTTCCGCAGAAGTCGACGGCCTTCATCGCGAGAAAGGGGCAACGCGTAAAATACCAACTTTCGTCATGGTCCAGTTCTCGCAGAGTCCAAATCAATCCCAATCTAATTCTCAATTCAATCCCAATCCAACCCAATCTACGCAATCCAATCCAATCCAGAATCCAATCCAGAACCTCGAATTCCGTGGATGTGAAAACAACATATCCTATATCTACATTATTTAGCAATCCTAAATCTAAAGTCGACAAGAATCGGAAAATCGGAATTCCCCCCAAAAGCGTTTCTTCTTCACATCTCGAGCGCATCATCCCTCCTTTCACCGCCTCTCCAGACCCTCGCGTAGAAGCCGTGCGCAAGCGAAGCTTGCTTGGGAAGGCTGCTGTGCGCGTGCAGCAGCGCGTAGAACACTCAAAAAGGATGTCCTCGGAGGCAAGCTATGTGAAGGTGCGCAGCCAACGAGCGACGCAAGCCGCGGACGCTGGGCAACTAAAGCTCCTCCGCGCCGTTCTACAACTCAGGAATTTAAGATTCCGGAAACCTTCCAAACGGTACCCACCAAGGAAACGCAGTGAAGGCCAGTGGACCGAATGCCTGAAGCCATTGTCTTTTCGACGCCGCAGGTGCTGCGCGACCTCAGCCGTGAGGTGCTCAGGGAGCAGCCGGCGGACATCAACGCGTTCGCATACGAGTACTTCCGGCAGAAGCTGCAAGGTGCCGGGGGCAGCGTACCGGAGGATGGATGAAATGAGGGCGGAGCACCCAGCGAAAAAGGAAACCTGTAGCGGATGTCGATCTCGAGCTGGTGGAAAGGCGAAGAAGCAAAGTTGCTTGCCGTGCCATCCTCGCCTAGGGCTTGATTCGGCGCAGCCACGACGGCCACCACTCCCGAAGCCTTTCCATCGCCTCTTCTATGTCTTCGACGGTACCGGGAAAGCTGAAGCGGACGCGTTCCAAACCTCGCCCCGTCGCGGGGTCCTGCACCAGCCACAGTTTGGGAGGCTTTCAGTGCTGAACCTTGCAAAGGCACAAGGTCACTCTCAAGCCAGCGTACCTCGAAGTCGGTTCCAGGTGTCAGCGCGACGTACTTCTCTTCCAGAAGGCTCTGACACAGAACTTCTGCTCCGAAGCCCTTTGAAGCATCCCCTGTGCGCCGAACCACGAGAAGCCCGAAAAACTCAGCAACATCCTCATGGAAAACGCAAAGCCACCGAGACGCACGACACATGCACACCACCAGCTGAGGCTGAAGCGAGCGTACCTGCAAGCTCTCCAAGATCGGCGTAGATGTAGAACGCGCCTGTGCATGGAGACGTCGGAATGTCCAGGTCGCCCAGGGTCTTCAAAATAACCTAGGAGGGACCCCCCAAGGCTCACGTCAGGAAATGGACTCCGGAAGGCAGCCAGCCTCTCTTATCCTCGGGCACCTCTCTATTCTTGGCGTATCGCTCGACGTGCGACTCGAGCTCTGCAATGCTTTCGTCCTTGAAGCAGTCAACAGCCGCCAACTGTGACAAGGTCGGCGCGTTGATGAACATATTCTGTCGGCAAGCGAAGGGATATCTCTTAGGTGATGCCTCACAAGTCTTTCGGGAACCATGGAATGCTTCCTACCTGCTGCAGTCGATAGACACTGTCTGCAAGAGCATCAGGCACGATCATCCAGCCTAGGCGCCACCCAGTCATGGAGTAGTACTTGGAAAACGAGTTCATGACCTGTTCGTTGGACGCGAAACCAAAAGATGAGTCCACCAGCCCCGCGAGCGCGGACCCCAAGTCTTCTTGGCTCGCACCAGAACATTGGAGGCGTACTGCGGGTATCTGGTCGCGCTAGTCGCTGGGGACCCGTACGAAATGCCGTGATAGATCTCATCAGAGAGGAACCATAGGCCTGGCGGGCGCGGGTCAGCGGACAACCTGCTCAAAGATCTGATCTTGGGACGAGCACCTTCCTCTTGGCAGAGACTGCAAAGCTCCTCCATCTCCGCCGCAGTGAGCGTAGAGCCCGTCGGATTGGACGGGCTTGACTGGATGATTCCTGTTCGCCACGCCATTCGCCAGAAGGCACGGCTCGCTGAGTTCCGCGCCGGAGAGGAGGGAAATGAGCAAGGCGCTCTCGTACCCTTAAGCTCCGGAAGTCCGCTCGCTCTCCTTCGTTGGATCTCCTGGCTCAGCTCCTTCGCGGTCAGCTTGAATTCCGGATTCAAGTCAATGCTCACGGGGTTGCAGTCGAAGGCCTGGGCGCGGCAGAGAGAAGGAGCAGCTTCAACACGCGAAACTGGGTTGCTTGGGTGCCGCAAGCTAGCGTTCACCTCGAGCATGTTTCGGTAGCATGGATAGCATGTCGAGCCGATCGCGACATGGTCGCCCGCGTCAAAGCAGGCACAAAACGCGAGGATGAGCCCGCCACTCGACCCTGGAGACTGTCCGCGTTACGTCTCTCCACTGCCGTGAACAAGCTCGCAAACAGACACGCACCGGTCGTAATCAGCACACGATCCGTGCTCAGAGACCCTTTCGGAACGTTCTCGGACGCTTCATAGTGCTTGACGATGGCCTACATCGTCCCACGATGAGTGAGGTCAAGGTCGTCACCCCACAAGTCGCTTCTCGCAACACCTCTCGCAGGGTCATGATGCCCTTCGCCTCGGTGTAGCCAAGCTTGTCCTCCGCCAACGCCTTCGCAGCCGCCGCCTTCACGATCTCAGGAGCGCTAGTCGATGGCTGTCCAACCTTCAGGTCGCGCACCGTGAGCCCTCATTTTCCCGTGAATTCTCTCGCGTGCGTCTCCAAATGTCGAACCTCGAGGTGCAGCACCGGATGGCCCAGCGCCTCGAGCTGCTGCGCATTCTTCAGGACGTCCATGACCTGTTGGACAGGAGCAGAGCAGCGTAAGGCAATCCTCCTCGGCGAACCACATCTGCAGTAGCCAATGGAAACCTTGAAAGAGGCCACATCGCTCCGCTGAGACGGGACGAGGAGGCGATTCTGTCCGGCGCGGAGCGTCATGCTCTGTCCGGAGCGCGAGACGCAGGCCAGCAGCAGGAGCAGCGCTGGGCACGCACATCCGCGCATCGTTGGAAGCCCCGTCGCGAGCCTGAGCGCCCGCATGCGAAGAGCGCAGGCTGGCGGCCGAGGCGTCTGCAAGTGCGTCTGCCTTGCAAGGCTGCACCGAGGCGTCAGCTGACCGGGTTGAGCACGTTCAAGATCGATCCTGTATCATTATTGACCCATGATATAGCCGAATACAGCAGACTCTCCGCGGGTTTCGGCCGACGAGAGAGCGCCGCTGTGTGAGACTCTGTGAGCCTTACGACGCGTCAAATCGCTCCTCGCGTCTTCTGACGCGACCTGGACGTTCCGAGAGGGAGACGCTGAGGCGGAGAGGTGGTCAACCAAGGCGTTGGCAGCCAAGTCCAAGTTTACGAACGCAGAGAGATCGAATTTCAAGCGCCCTGCAGCGATTCTCCGGCGCTTTCGCCGCAAAATTTGGCCAGTCTGAGCCGGTGCGACTTTCTGCTGGGTTTCCGCTGCTGATGCGGTGCAGAGAAGGCGTGGAGATGCAGTGATAGGCGTCGCGCTTCAGCATGTCGTGGCTTCTCAATGCGCTCGACGCGTCTCTCGACCGCTTGGACGGCTACGCGCACTTCACGGAGAAGGAGGGCTCCGCCGATCCCCCCGAGAAGCCCTCTGAAGAGCTGAAGGTCGACAGCAACGCGGAGGATGACGCCTTCGAAGCGCTTCAGATGGAGGAAGATGTTTGGAACCCGGCTCAAGAGGCGCCGTCGACCCCAGTGTCTGTGGACTCGTTCAGCTCCCGCGGTGGAGGGAGACACCGCTTCCAGAGGCAGCGCGGAGGTGGGGGGAATCTGGTGTGCTACGTCTGTGGCGGTGCGTGGAGCGCTGCGGAGGTGCCTCCGGTGAAGATGGCCAAGTGCGCCGTCTGCGGGATGGCAGCGCACCTTGGCTGCAGAAGTGCAGCAGACCGCTGCTTGCCCTGCTCGCCAGAGGATGGTGTGCCTCGCGGGGACCGAAGGGCGATTGCTGAGAAGCTCAATGGACCGGGAAGCCTCTACCTGCGGCCAAAGCAGGCGATGGACGTCGAAGAGTCTCGCGGCACGGCCGTGTACCTGCACGCAAGCCTGGAGCCCTGGAGATTCCCCACGGACTCCCCGGTGGCCATCTGCGTCGGGCGGGATGGGGCTGCGTGGGACACCGCGCTGGAGCCACTGGAGCTCGTGCACCTGTACAGCAACTCAGACACTCCGCTGCCCGTCCTGCGAATCGAGCTAAGGGTCACGACGGTTGGATTCGGCCTTCTCGACCGCCTCGTCGGCCACGCCGCCCTTCCTGCCTGGCCCTTAATCGCTTCGCCGGGTGTCACCATCGAGAGATGGGTCACGCTGGAACGAGGCCCTAGAGCCAATCCCGCCCTGAGCCCGCCTAGGATCCTGCTTGAGCTTTCCTTCGGCAAGGCTACGGCCATTGCTCCGCGCGATGTCAGAGCTCGCGACCCCCCAATGCAGGTGCGCCAGGTAGAGTCGGCGACAGAAGACTCAGACATGTCAGAGAGCGTCCAGGAGTCTCAAGGGGAGGAGGCAGGAGAGTTCCTGTCCATCCTCCCAGCGCCCGTGTCGGAAGACGCCTTCTTGGACACGAAGCAAGGTTCATCTACCAATGGCGACGCACCGCCTCGGGAGCGCGTACGTGTCGCCATAGGGGAGCACGGGTGTGAATCGATGGGGGAGCCCTTGCGTGAATCGATCGGGGAGCCCATGCGACGAACGTTGGACGCGTCAGACAGCGCCCAAGAATCCCGAGGGGAGCAGGCAGAAGGCTTGTTCTTGTCAGCAACACAGGCGCCCACTTCGGGAGACGCCTTCCTGGACGCGAAACAGCATCCAGTTGCCGATGGCGACCCACCGGCGCAGGAGCCAGTACAGCACGTGCCGGGTCGCACCGAGTTATTGCCAGTGGAGCATCGTACACCGCCACGCGGAAAGCCGGAGGGGGCGAGCGACGACGAGGGAGCTCTCAAGGTTCCCATTCTGACTCTTCCGTCCCTTGGAGATGAGCCGGGCCGTGAGACCCCTCAGCGCCGAAAAGACGCAGAAGGGATCGAAGATGCTGAACTCGCAAGCGAGAGCGATGATCAAAAGTCTCCTGCCGCAACAGACAAGTTGCCCTGGTCTGCTGCGGCAAGAGATGCCCGTGCTTTGCAACTGGAGGCCTCAGAAGTGCAGAGCTCAGAGTTGCAAGAGTCGAAAGCGCTGGAAGCCGGTCGTATCGTCGCGGGTTCCTCAGTGCGCACGGTCGGAAGCTCTGAGGCGCCAGGCGAAGCAGCGCCTGCTGCACAGGAGACAGAAATAGCCGTACTACAGCCGGAAGCCCCTGCAACGGGACACTCCACCCTGGCAAAGGTCGAGCCAGCAGCGACGAAGAGCGTGGCGGAAGCTGCCGAAGGGAAGGACCGCAATCCATCGGCGAAGCGCAAGTCTGATGGGAAGTCCCCCGAGAGGCCGTCTGCCTCGCCGGTGCGACCGACTGAAGTTGGCAAGGTCGAGAATGCCAGCGCCCCATCTAGGTACCCGAGAAACGCCCATCTCTTTCGGGTGCATACCTACACCTCTCCGACGTGGTGTGCGGTTTGTGGAAAGCTTTTGCTCGGACTTTATCGACAAGGGTATCAGTGCGAGGTCTGTGGGATGAATGTGCACCGGGAATGCCAGCTGAAGACGTTGGCAAGCCATCCTTGCAAGGCAGTTCGCGGAGCTGCCTCGGGCGACGCCGAAGTGGATATGGCTGCCGCAAGACTGCCAAGCTCCGCTTTCTCGCGTGGGTCGTCCCTGAACTTGCCTGCCGGAGTCGGCGTCCTGCGCCTTCGGATCAAAAGTGCACATGTCTGCACCAAGGCGTGCGCCGGCACCAAGCACGGCCCAACGGAGTTTTCGGGCGACTACTATTGTCGCCTCTACTTCGGGCCGCTGTACAAACCAATGAGCGAGAAAGACAGCAAGGAAAAACTGAGAGAGAAGGTGGGAGAGGCGACGGGGGCGAGCGATGATGCGTTGAACGGACCGCCGTTGGAGCTTGATGTCGTGGGCGCTGCTGAGCAAGCCCTGCATACAATAATTGGCGGGGTGAGCAATGTGGATGTCCTGCTACGGCAGTGGACGGAAAGCGACGGCTACGACGCCAACCAGGTCGCCCTCGACGGCGCTGTGGAGGAGAAACAGCGGGACAGTAGAAACGTAGCCGCGAGAGTCAGCTCCAAGCTGAATCCAAGCCGGCACGCGGACGGGAAGGTCAGGCATCTGGAGCCGCTCGCTGCTCGGGAAGCTGTCACGGCGAGGACCGAGGTCGTCCACCAGTCGTCTAACCCAGTGTTCGATTCCGAGTGGACGGTGACGGTGCCTCACTACCAGTGGGGAGTCAGCATCTACCTGGTGAATGCTGCCGACGACACCGACGTGGGGCGCGTCGCGTTCTCTGCTCATGGCTTGATCCAGAGGTGGCTCGACAAGGCGCTGTACCCCTGGATGTTCCGAGACCAAGAAGAGGACGTGGAGTATGAGAGAGTTCCACTGCTCGGACCAGACGAAGATGTGGAGACGCCGGCGCTACTGGCGGCACCCAGTGGGCGGGGATACCTCACGATGAGCATCAGCTTCGTCGAGGACTGGAGCATGTTTTCCGGAAGCGACCCTCGGAAGCTGCCCAGCCCGCCGAAGGTAGACTTCTCGATTGAGGCTTTCAAAGGCCATTTCTCGCGCATCGGGAGGTTGATCCAGGGCTTCAAGTCCGTCAAGGCTGCCTACACCGATCTGATCGAATGGAAAGATCCGCTGTACACCGTGTGCGTGCTCTGCCTGCTGACCTATCAGGTTCTCTTCGGCGACGTCGAGTATTTTGGCTGCACGGTGCCCCTCGTCCTTGCGTTGAATCAGCTGTACGGGCTCTTCCTGCGATGCAATGGATACTTCCGACGGGCGTGGATCCAATCTGGAAGTCCCGTGTCTGAAGGCGAAGCTGCGGCGACCGCTTTGGACGCGAATCTCCAATCGAAGCGGCTCTTCACGCTCCGCTATGCGGTCGTCGGCGCGCGGAATATCCACATCGCGGGGGAAGGCCACAAGGAAGTGGTCGTTCAAATGAAGCTCCAGTTCCCGAGGCTGAGTGACTCGGGCAAGCTGGCGCCGCTGACGATGGTGAGGGTGCACGGCATGTACAGCCTGGATGACCGAATATGCACCTTTCAGAAGGGGATGACGCAGGCTTTCCCATTGATCCTGGACATCTTGGAGAGCTGTGGCGCACCTGATTTCGGCGACGCCAAGCAGCTGAGCGCGGAGTCGTTCGATGAGGAGTCCTCCTCCAAAGGGCGCTCGCTGGCGAAAGCCTGGGAGCGGCAACAAGGCGTTCCCGGGAACGGTGGATCTTCTGTGATGACGCCGCCGAGGGCACCGGCTTCGGGAGATCGTTGCAGCTACTTCCCGATTCTCTGCGACCCAACGAACATACAGTCAGAGGCGCCGGACGTACTCTTCGATCTGTTCGGGATGCATTCTGAAGGAGGCGTCGAGAGGGTGATTCCCGTCGGCCGAGTCACGGTGAACCTTGGAGACGTCTATCGATCGAGCAAGTCGTATGGCGGCTGGTTTCGGGTGGAGAGGAGCGCGTCGCCAGCAGCTCCGTCGGCCTCCAACGCTCCCGGTCCCAATGCAACTTCGCATGGAAATGGGTACGGAAATGAAAAGAGACAGGGAAATGGAGAAGGAAATGCAGATGAAGATGCAGAGGCAAAGGCAGAGGCAGAGGCAGATGCAGATGCAGATGCAGATGCAGATGCAGATGCAGATGCAGATGCCAAGCCTGGCATGCTCTTCATCCGCCTACAGCTACTAGCACCCTCCCCGCACTACCGAGCCAGCAGTCGTGAGAAGGAAGCGATTCACGCCGTCAACAGTATCGTGTACGAGCGCTCCAAGCAGCTGGCGTCCAAGTCGACGAAAAAAGAGCAAGCCAATGGCATTGCCAACCTTTGGGGCATTCGTGACACGGTGCTGACTGTGCAGCATGTCCTGGGCTCGATTCTCGACCAGATAGAGCGCTTCATAAGCCTGTGCCGCTGGTCCCACCCGCAAAAGTCGGCCCACGCCATGTACCTCTACGTGGTTGCATATCTGGTATTGGTCTTGATTCCGACGCGATACGTGGTCGTGGCAGTCATCTGGGTGCAGTTTGCGGCCCCGATCCTCAAGGACAAGGATCCCGCCAAGAGCGAGAGAGGAGACGAGGAGGTGAAGACCGCGTCCATGATCGCGAACATGTGGGAGAGCCTCCCGACCCACGAAGATCTGCGGCGGTACTACGCCAGCGAGCATCGGGCGTACAGGGACTTTCAGGACAAGTCTTTGGTGCAGCAGAGCCGAAGGGCGCTGCTTCACGGAGTATGGAAGCCTCAGTGGGAAGGAACTTGCCGCTTGCGACCAGCCAGTGCCCGGTCTGTGGGCAGCGCGGCAGATTGGCCGGAGCGCTATGTCATTCTGCAGGGGAAAGCACTTCTGTGGTGGCACTCCGAATCCAGTCTCGACGCGGGAGATGCGCCCATGGGCTCCCTCTTCCTGCAGGGGCACGCCGGCGTGTCCCCACCGTCACCAACAGAGGTAAGCGAACGGGATGCATGTGTCGTTTGTAAGCTCCGTCGACTCATAGTCCTCTCTCTCTCTCTCTCTTTCTCTCTCTCTTTCTGCAGCTGGCGGAGTTGAAGACTGCTGGATCCCAGGGAATTGCCGATGCCTTGGATTTGGCATTGGTGGTGTTCGGCAAGGAAGGCCATTTGGCCTTGTCGAGAAGTAGGACTGCCGCGCCGATGCTCCGGCAAGCCATGCTGTGTAGCTCCACCGGGGCAACTAGAGACTTGCTTGGCAAGATAGAGAGCGCCGCTCAGAAAGACTCGTAGCAGGCGAAGCAACAAAGTTCATTGTGAATCGTCCGCGGTGGAACGCTCTGGTTTGATGCGCTCGCGCCGGAAGGAAGCTGGCTGATCTGCCCGTCCTTTGTCAGATGGCAGCTCTTCGCATCCACCCCACTAGAAGCTCTATTGTCATGGATCCCCGAGAATCAGCGCAGCGATGTTAGATCTTACGCTGTCAGACTGCGATCGAGCTGGTCATCGTCCATCTGATCCGATGAGCCCATTTCGTACGGAGCCTGCTGCCCCGAGCTGGCCGGCATGGGCGCTTCCTGTGCGCCTCGGCCTGCCGAGGCGCGATCCCTGCTATCAAAGTCATACTTTCCTTCACCGTCTCGATTCCTAGCGCTCGGAACGGGTTGCGTGTCCTCCTTCATCTTGCCCTGTTCTCTCAGCTGCGCCTGCTGCAGAGCTCGGACGTCCGTCCCCTCCCAGTCGTCTTCGTCATAGTCCAGTCTGTCGGAGAAGAAGGAGCCTCCCTTCTCTCGACCGCTCGCATACGGCCCATCTCTCGCCCCTCTATCGTCGCCTGCTGCGTCATTGTCGCTTGCGCCCGACTCACCGCCACTGTCGCTCAACTCACTTCCGTCCCCATCCCCCTCCCTACCCTGCGGTCGAGAGGCTTCCCCGTATCGTTTCGAGGAGCGCGCCGCTCGAGGCGTGGTCTCTATTCTCCTCGGCACCGTGCTCCATTTCAGCTTCGCCGCCGAGGCGCCCACAAAGCGCGCGAACTTCGAAGCCTGGCGCAGCAACATTCCGAGGTGGCGGGTTGCGTATGAGGTGAGCCGGATCAGCGGCGCGAAGATGGGTAGGAAGTACTCCAGACGCTCCTGCACGCCTTCGTCCGTGATTTTCGGAAGGATCGCAGCGCAGACGAGAAGACACGGCAGCGTCATCTGCAGAAGAGTGCGGCGAGTGTGCAGCCGCCGCCGTCGAAAACGCTCGTAGCACTGGACCTTGGCGTAGTGCAGGTCTTCGAGGCGCTCGAAGAGAAGAAAGCTCCGTAGGCGAGATAGGTCCGAGTGCAGCGGATTCTCTGGCTCTGCGATGCCCCAGTGGTAGATCCGGCCCTTGCTCGGAAACCATCGGGTGGCATTTCCAGCTGTGCTGCTTCCGTTCGCGGCGGACCTCGCGGAGCCTCCGATCCTGACCTTTCGGTAGCCACTTCGCGCACCCGCCACGCTGCGACTCCAAGAGCGGTTCGGCTCCAGCGTTGCCCTCGGGTCAGGTGGCGAATGGGTCCGATTCAGCGTGTCTGCTGCCCTTGTCTGATTTGCCGGCGGCTTCGGCAGCGAAGGCGCGTCAGCGCTTGTCCTGTTCCCGGGCTTGACGTCGGCCTTCAGTGCCTGCGTCTCATTCACGCTGGGCCTTCCTGTCGAGTTCCGTGAGCTTGTGATGTTCACCGCGACGGGCTCCAGGGGGGACGAAATGATCGCGAAAGGGCTGCAAAAGGTCCGAACACGCGCCGCTCGCAGCTTCTCGACGACCACTGCGACCGAAAGAGCAGCAAAGGAAGTTAGGCTCCACCGCGTCCCCGTGCACGCACGGAGGTTGCCGCGCCATACGTACATTTTCGAAAGCGCGATAGCTCCTCCGACGTCATCGTGTCCGCCTTGGCAAGAATCGGGATGATCGGGGCGTGGTCCTGGACCGCCCGAAGGTACGCGATGTCCGCGCCCTTGCACCTGTGTGGCGCGAAGAAGTAGAGCAAGGCGTCCACTCCGTTTGTGGCCTCGTGCTCCGCCTGCGTCCGCAGCCTATCGGGAGACGCCTCGCTCTTCAGAGCCTTCTGGAAGCGCCTCTCCAGGAACTTCACCACCCGATGGAAGGCCTTGCTCAGGTTGGCCGAGTCGCCGTAGCCCGGAGTGTCGATGAGTCGCACCGTGAAGGGCAGTCCTTCGATCGTGAAGCGGTACACTCTCTCCGAGATGTAGTTCGTCGGCTCGTCCGACCTCCTCCGGCGGCTGGTGGCTTGGCCGCCCATCTGCCTGGCGAAGATATTACTGAGCAGCGTCGTCTTCCCCACGCCGCTCTCACCCACACACATGATCGTGAGGGACTCTCCGAGCGTCTGCAGAGTTGCGCAAACGAGGGAAAGGGAGTCAGCACGAGACCTCAGCGCCTTCAGCTCCAGTGCGACAGAGCGAACGCCGCTTCGCACCTCCAGGGCAACAGACCGTTGCTTCAAGAGCCCTTCCTTCAGGTTGAATGTCACCGGCTGAGCATTCTGCGCGCCCTCTCCAGCCTCGCTTCCCCGCCCTATGAGCAAGGAGAGGAGCAGCAAGACCGCGGAGCGGACGCGGAGACGCATGGGTCCGCGCCGAGGATCAACCGCGGGTTGAAAAGTGGCGGGAAAAGTACATTGGACCAAACGAACTTTTTGCTCAACACGTACCCGTGATCCATATCGATCCCGTACAACAAAGCATTCCAAAATTTTTTAAAACTTATTTCAAATTCTGTGAAATCATCTGGTATCCGTTGTCTTCATCTACAGATCTGAAATTTTAAACATAATTATAAAATGAATCCTCCACTTTCACGCTGTGCAAGCCTCACATACGATCCATATCGGGATATGCTGCTGTGCTCTCGTCCAAAAACTATTTCAAAATACCGCGAGGTAGGCTTTCGCGCTGCGGCCGTCAGAGCGTCGTCCGCTTGTGTCAGCTGCTCTCCTTGTGTTCAGACTCCTCAAGAATCATGTTCCGTACGAATGGACTCGTGAGAGCGCTGCGATGCTCCATGGCGCTCAGGCCAGAGCTTCGTATGGCCCCCCTGCCGCTGCGAAGCCTCGCCTCATCGGTAAGACTTCGTTTCTCGTTCGCCGCCACCTCCAAGCTCCGCGTGCATCGGCCTGCTTACGCCCGCTTCCTCGCGAAACAGACTTTCCTGGACAAGGGAATGGTCACCGAGCGGATCCTTCAGGTCATCAAGAACTTCGAGAAGGTACAGACGAGCCTTGAGCGGTCGGGTCGCCCGCCGGTGACTGCGGAATCCTCTGACGAGAAGCCGTGGGCGATATCGCGCTCCAGGTGGAACCTGCCAAGGTTACGGACTCGGCGCTCTTCAAGGAAGACCTAGGGCTGGACTCGTTGGACGCGGTACGCGACGGGAGGATGGTGGTGATCGGTCGCGATCTTGACCGGGCTGACGAGTTGTCGTCGATAGGTGGAAGTGGTGATGGCGATTGAAGAGGAGTTCGCGATCGAGATCCCAGACGCGGAGGCCGACAACATCAAGTCGGTTGGCGATGCCATCGGCTTCATCTCCTCACATCCCATGGCGAAGGTAAGCAGCGCGGTCACCGGAGCGGTGGCAAATCGCAGCTCCGTTTCTTCGTTTGTTGAGGTACTCGCTGGTTTTCTTCACCTTCTCTCACGTTGGCTTTCAATGGTGCGAAGTGATTCTGAGGGCATGAGCGCTTGCGGGAGGAGTGGATCGCCGTAGGCCCGTTTGACTCCTGTGCGCATGGTGCCGGGTCTTCGCTTTGAACAGCTTCGCGTGCGGAAGCCTTGGCATGCGGGACGAGCGGTGGTGACCGCGGCGAGCGAGCGTCAAGAATTCAAAGGAGCCTACTCTTCCATCTTGGGCAGTTCGTCTCCCCAAAGGCCGTACACCACTGAACCCAGCCCAGCACCAAGGATCTCTAGCACAAACCGACTACCTGCCGCTGACGCAAACTGCGCGTCTCCAGAAGACAGGCCCGCGACCACGTCCGCACCGGTGTTCACTGACAACAACAAGAGCGCTACCGCGGCAACCAATGACGCTGAGAAACGAAAAGGCAAACGCGTCAGTCGGTGCAAGGCGCCCACCACAACAAACGCGCCCATCACAACATATGCGCCCACCACAACAAACGCGCCCATCACAACATATGCGCCTACCACAACAAACGCGCCCACCACAACAGAAGCGCCCATCGCTGAACCAGCGTTCCCCTTACCTTGCTGAGTGAGCGTCTTGTACTTGAACGCCCCAAGCTGAACCTCGGGTGAAGCCGCAATCGAGTCCAACTCCTGGGAAGCAGCAGACAAGAATCGCAAAGCGTCACGAGAAGCATCTTGCCTGCCGTGGTGCCGTGGTGCCGTGCTGCTCACCTTCTTCACTTCCTCGAGGCGCGCGATCTCGGCTCTAGCCATCGCGGCATCTTGCTCGACTCCCTCAAATCCTCCGGCTAGTTCCTTGAACCTCGCGAGCCGGTCCTCCGCATCCTAGACCAGATGAGGCACGAAACACAGCGTTGGCCTTCTGAGCAGCGCAACTGCCGCCAAAGCCTTTCCATTCGCTGAGCATGACGAACCTGCTCTTGGTTCTCCAGCATCGCCAAGGACTCTTCGTACTTCTTCCTGGCTTTCTCGTCGGACTCGGCCCTCCTCTTCTCCGCCAACTCCTTCATCTCCTTTGCCGCCTTCTCGAACTTGTCGTCGATCTGCTGCCGCACCGTGGCTTCGAGACGATCCATATCCACACGTGCACCCGCCTCGCCGTCCAACGACTCGTCCACCTTGTAGCCCTCTGCCTCCAGCTGGGAGATCATCTGCTTTATATCCACGGCGCCGGGGTCGTCCGAGACCTGCTGCTCAGATCCCTCCGCGGTCGCCCTCTGCATCGCCACCTTGCTGCGGTGCCCACCCGGTCTCAGCGGCATGCGGAAGCACACGACCGACTCCAGGATCAGCAAGACAGACAACAAGCGCATCATCTTCAAGATCAGCTTCGAACACCAATCCGGAAGACGGTAATCCTCGACGGCGGAGGCCTGCGAGTCCTGCACCAGCCCCGAAGAGGACTGCGGATGCGGGGCCGGAGGCGCTTCGCGACGGGTGTGCGCCTTTCGTCCCCAAAGCAAACCTCGGGCGGAACGCGTCT
The DNA here is from genome assembly GCA_019677205.1 of Pinguiococcus pyrenoidosus. Classification (NCBI taxonomy): domain Eukaryota; class Pinguiophyceae; order Pinguiochrysidales; family Pinguiochrysidaceae; genus Pinguiococcus; species Pinguiococcus pyrenoidosus. The sequence continues at coordinate 14,859 of JAAMXY010002387.1, forward strand.
AATGCAAACGCGCATTGCGCGAAGTTCCACGTCTCTGTCCGGTTTTTCGGCTCCGTCCTGGAACGGTCCAGTACTTCAAACCAGTACACCTGCTACACCAGTACCGCAGCTTTGGTCCGACGACCAATCATGGATCCGCATTGAGCAGCGTGCCCCATCATATGGCTCGGCAAGCGAGCCGTGTGACGTCGCCGCCTTTTCCAGCCGAGCCTCGCGAGCTTTCCCGCCCTTCATCGCACCCGAGGTTCTTTGGCTCGGTGGTACATGGAGTCTCTGGCCCCGATAGTCGGATTCTCTTTGGCAGGCGAGCTCGTGCTCTGACTCTGAGCTTCCGGCTCGGCGCACATTCCGCTCAGCGCGGGCGAATTCTGAGCGGTTTCCCCAGCTCGTTTCCAAGCAGCCATGGAGAGCATGTCTGGGAGCCTACTGGATACTCCGCGGCGCTTCCGTCCGCGCGATACGAACGAGGTTGGTACCTGCTTCTGCGCTGCGGTGCATCCTAGAGGGCAGCGACCAACTTTACGTCGTAAAATCCATCGCAGAGAGGGTTCTCATTCTACGTTGCCGCGTGCTTTACGATCAATTACGTGATCGGCACGGGGTTTCTCGCGCTTCCGTGGGCGTTCAATGAGGCCGGGATCGTCCTGAGCCTCATCACGCTCTTGTTGGTGGCCGTCGCCTCCGACATGAGCAAAAACATGTTGCTGGAGGCCATCGCCGTGGCAGACACCTTGGTCAAGGTTCGAAGTGCCCAGGGAGAGCCGTTGCTGTCTGGCGGGAGGTGCGTCACAGGGATGAAGCGTACATGCCTTGGGGCACCGCCATTACAGCTGGAGCCACCACGTCCTTGCCAGGTCCATCGGGTCGCGGGTGCAGGAGAACATCTCTCTTCTCCCCGTGCAAAGCACGCCCTCGCCAGCTTCCGCCGCTGAGGACGAAGAAGACGACAAGTTCACTTCGCCGCACATGATGGTGGGAGCGAGACACTTCGAGGTGAGCTGTGCTTGCCCAAAGAATAAGGAGGAGGGGTCTGCGGAACGTGCTCAGCGCTGTGTGGAAAGGTGACCGAGCTGTGCGAGCTCTTGCTTGGACGCGTTGGACGCAACATCTACCTGCTTGCGGCAAGCATCTATCTGTATGGCGCTCTGTGGGCGTACGCTAGCGTCTTCTCGAACGCGCTTGCCGCTCACGTGAAGCTGGATTTCATTTCGTCGGACGAAGATGTGAACTACATCCTCTATCTCTGTACGTGCCGGAACGGCGTTGCCTCGGGTCTCTTTGGCGGAATGAATGACTTCTTGAGTCTCCTGCTCCCCCCAGGCGTCTTCGCTGTGGCGGTCGTCCCTTTGACATGCATGGAAATGGAGGAGCAGATCATGACGCAGGTACGACTGGGAGCTGAGCAAAGGCTTTGTGAACCTTGGCTTTGCTGCAAGTCCTTGCATTGACCCGCTCGCGGGCGACGTTCAGGTGACCCTGGCTGCGTTGCGCGGAGTGCTGATCGTGTTGATCCTGTCAACAATCGGCATTGCGCTGTACCACGATGATGGCAGTAGCTTTGAAGATTCTGATGGGATTCAAGGCACGCAGCTCGTCCGCATCGGAAACATCTTCAAGCTGGTAAGGGAAGTCCATCTTGCTCGTACGCGTCTTGCGCGTTCTTACGCTTTGTGGCACTCCTTTGTTTTTCAGGCACCGATTGCCATCTACGCAAACATCTACCACCACTCGATTCCCAATCTGGCCAAGACACTACGCGACCGAACACGATTGGTGGAGCTCTTCAGCTGGGTCTTCGTCGTGGTCAATCTTGCGTACGCTCTCATCGGTACGATCGGAGCACGATCTACTTCAATAGGCTAGTCGCTCCCCTCTTGTCCGCGATTCTTACGGTGCACGAACCGAGCAGGCGTAAGCATTGCAGTCTACTTCGGGAACGATACGGCCACCAGCGCGAACATCCACTGGGTGAAATACATCGGAGGCAACCAGGTCTGTGTTGGCTTTCGTTGAGATCCTAGACATGATTTGCGGCTGGAGATCCAACAAGCATGTCTGACCTTCTGTTGCATTGCATTGCATTGCATTGCATCGCAGGGCTGGTCAGACTTTGCTTCCTTCTTCGTGGTTGTCTTTCCCGCGCTAGACGTGCTAAGTGCATCGCCATTGAACGGGATCACGCTCGGCAACAACATGTGCTCCGCGTTCACTGGGGAACGGGCGGAGGACGTTTTAGGAAACTCAAGAACCCGGCTTTTCTGGAGGCTCCTCGCCGCGCTTCCACCGCTGATTGGTGCAGCCTTTGTTCGTGACCTAGGTGAGGCGCACGAGCTGCGCTGTGCACATTGATGCGAACGGTCGTGCTGACCGTGAGCCTTACAGGGGTGATCACGGACTATGCTGGCACGTCCGGCTTCTTGGTGGCGTTCATGTTCCCCGCGCTTCTGTACCTTGCGGCCATGAAGTGCGCGAAGAAAGAGATCATGGTCACGCCGATCGAGCATGAGCCAACTGTGCTAAGGCGGGCGTCGTCGGAGATCTCCATGGAGGTAGGCATACTCCCTGCGCTCCACCTGCCAGCCAAGCCGGCCGACACTCACTGACTGATCCCATGCGATGGTTGTCGCCTTTGCTGTCGCCTTTGCTGTGGCTGTGACTGTGGCTGTGTGCAGACACGAACGGACGATGGTGAAGATTCTGTTGGTGAAGAGATGTCCACCTGCAAGGGTCCCGTGCTCTATGGGGTCGAGGCGACCATGGGGCGGGCTGAGTACGTTGACACCGCGCATAGCACACGGATCGTGAATCCGACTTCCGCCCTGTGCGTTTTTGCATTTGGCCTCGTTGGAGTGGTGGCGGTGCTCATCTCATTAGTTTTGGACAGCGCCTCGGTGATCTGATTCCCGACGGCAGTGCCGGACTCCGCAGCCGTCAAAGAGCGGATGCGGGATAGAGAGTCGCTGGGTAGTAGAACAAGAAGGTTTCTAGCACAACACGTTGTTCCTTCCCATCACATATCCGCACTGCGGGCAGTCATGCTCCACGTCCTTGCACTCGTCCATGCAAAACGGGGCCAAACAGCAGCCACACCAGCACCCCAGAAAGAAGATGCCCAAGGCGCCCGCTAGCGTCCCAAGGCCCGGCTCATGATTCACTGTGGTACACGACCGCATCAGCATGTGCTTGAGTCGCTTTCACCGCTCTTCGGTGAACGTGGGGGCGCGCACAGCCTTGAATTCACCCGAAAGTTGACGTACCGAGCGACTCGACTTCTGCGCCGCAGTTGCTGCAGACCACCCGTATCGGTCTTCTTCGAGACCAATACTCCACCGAGTTGCTGGTGGGCGTCAGCCGGGTGGCATGGTACACTTCAGAGCCCTCTACGACGGCTTCGGCATGGATCCCACTGACAATCGCTGCCGGCTGGGGCTTCTTCCGTCAGGGCTTGGAGAAGGTGCAGGTGGGAGAGCGAAATCCGGGGCTCGTACCTCTGCTTCAACAAGAATCGGCTCCGAGAGCGTCGCCGCACTGCCTTTGACAAGAGCGTCTGACATGACGGCGCCCGCGACGACAGGCCGCGACCGCGGCGGCGCACTTTCGCGGAGCTTCTGTGGGGAGAAAGAAGACGAGCGAGGGGCGGACAGAGACGAGATTGGGCGGAAGGGCAAAACCAAAACCCAGGCAAAAAAAGGGCGGGTGAAAAGACCAGCCGTGTGGTGACGAGGGGCATTTTCGAGACGCTTGCAACGTTCGCCTCGTCTAAGCGCGAGACACGAGTTTGGTCTGTGGGCCAGCAGCAAGGATGGATTCCAAACACCGGAGGTGCTGACGCGTCGCTCGACGCGATGCTTTGGTGAGGCGAAGAGAGGTATCATATATATGGGGACCTTGGCAGCCGGAGAAGGTGGAGAAGGAGGAGAAGGAGGAGAAGGAGGAGCAGGGGAAAGGGAAGGAGGGCATCCTTTGTAATAATCTATGTAATTCTCTTCTTGGTAGCCTTGATTCCTTCGGCAGGAAACGAACCCGCTCAGTGCTATGGTAGAAAAGAACGTCAAAACGTAGAGAGCGAGGGAGCTCGAGGGCACCTCTTGGTGGTAGGCTGTAAAACTGCGCTGCAAAGCGGCAAGATCTCTACCGGCCTTCGACTCTTCAAGATGCAGTGCACGCGCGGCCTAAACTTACAAAATCGCGGATGCGTGCGGGGACAAATGGTACATACACATGCATATCAACACATTGCCAGCTCGAACGAACGTGGCGGGTGGCACAAGTACGTTAAAACTGCTCGTCCACTTGAGGACGCTGCCACTGGACTTCACCTAGAGCAGCGACAACATCAGACGCGGTCCTAGCGCACGGAGTGCCGAGGAGACTTCGCTCTTACCAGTGGCGGTGTTGTGATAGTAGACACGACCTTGTTGGTCACGAATAGACTGCCAGGCTCCCCTTTGGAGCATCACTGGGCCTCCTTGCTCTGGGCGGGGAAAGTTCCACTGGCTGATGCCGGTTTGCTCGTTATGATAGAAAGTTCGCCCTAGGCATCCAGAACAGACGGCACAGCGAGATGAGATCCCGCCCTCTAGAACGAGACCCGTAAACAAGTTGCGAGGACTTACCCTCCTGGTCGGTGTAGGCCTTCCAGCCTTCGGGGAGCTCGCGAGGAGACAAGAGGCCGCGAGGAGAGCGGACGGCGGCATTGGCGTTGCCAAGAGCGTTGAGAAGCCCTTGACCGACGCCCTTGATCCGCAGCGCAACGGAGTTCTCGGCAGGTCGGCTCTGTGGCAGGCTCGCCTGCGCATTCGCCCCGTACTGCTGCACCTTGGCCCCATGCTGCTGCGTGGCGGGCATGGTCATGGAGTTTCTCTGCTCGTAGTAGGCATCCATGTTCGGCGGAGGTCCATTGGCCTCGCTGTGGTCATCAAAGTCGGACGCGGTCTCCTTGGAGTCCTGCCTCTGCATCTCCCTCCTGTAGCGCTGGTGGACGGGGTACGACGTGATGGTGTCTTGCGCCATCTGCTTCTCCACAGGCTGCAGACTCTTGCGCCGCTTCCGCTTCGAATCATCGAGCGCGGCAGCGGGGACAACGGTTGGCTCCGGCTTCTGCCAGGTGCTCTCGCCCGTGATGATGTTGTAGTAGTACACGTTGCCCTTGTCATCAAGGAAGCTGTACCAATCCGGCGACCCTTCGACAGCGAGACCCTCCACTTGCTTTGCGCCTCCTCCTTGCGCTTCGCGAGCGTCCCTCTGAGGCATGTGCGCCCCTCCGGCATACACGCGCGTCGCCGCAGCGTCCTCATGAGCCACCTTGGTCTTGCTGAAGCTCTTGCGTGGCGCGAAGATCGGGTTTTTGCCGGCAAGTTTCGTTCCCCCGCCAAGCTGCATGGCCAGGTCTGGAGACTGCGGGTACGGGTTGTTCACGACGTCCACGCCACTGACGCGCTTCGCCATCGTGAAGCCGAGCAGACCGCCACGGCCGTTCTTCCTGTTGCCGAGGAGGAAGTATCCGGTGGCGATGATGCCGACCAGAGCAGCCGCCACGCCAGCGCCGACGAAGATGATCGCAGCACCGGAGCCACCGCCGCCGCCACCGCCCCCTCCGGTCGACGGGTCGTCGCCGTCGGGCTCTCCTTCGATTACCGACACGGTGGAGTCTGCCCAAGTGTTGCGAGACTGAACAAGCGACGCCTGTGCATCGGACGAGGTGTATCCAGATCCAATGGAGCCGCCGGCTTCTTCGATCTCGTGCAAAACGTAAGAGTTCACCAAGCCAAGAAACGCGTCCGCGTCGCCTCCGAGCCACTCGTCCACGGCGCGCAGCAACTGCATTTCGTTCCCAGAGAGCGCGTGAGGAGATGCGGCGCAGACTGCTGCTGTCCTCTTGGCGAAACACGCTACCTCGTCTTCATCGAGCCCCACCGCCCTGTTGCTTGCGCCCCCCGACGCACTGCGTTCGTGAACAAGGGAGAACGTCCAGATCATCAACTGAAGACGGCGCGAAAAAGGAAAGATGATGCCTTGTACGCGGCGTCCACCAGTTCGCTGTGATTTTAAACGCCGTTAGCTCGTACGCTCCAGTTCCCGTCGTCATCCCAAAGCTCCAAGATCAACAAGACCTGTGCAAAACACCAAAAAGAACAACAACAACCTTGCAGCAAAAACGAAACGTACCTCGGCTGGATTAGAAAGCTCCAAGGTCGAGTCCATTGACGCGTCGCATACAAGCTCGCTCGAATTGAATCCGGCTGCTGCACAGAGAGCCTGGCGCAATCGCGGAGATGTGAGCGATTGGAAGAAGGGGCGCCACAAGGATTGCCGCGCCGACGTACCTGTCCCAGGGCCCACTCGTAGACTGTCTTCACCTCGTTGTCCGAGGAAACCGTATCTCCGAAGTCGACATTCGCGTTGCCGAAGATGTTGATGAGGGACGCTGTCGGAGTTTGCGTCGGCGTCGGAGAAGGCGGGAACGACTCGGTGGGGTTGTCGGTCGGTGACGGCGTCGGAACCGGTGCAGGCGTTGGCTGCTCCGTCGGCTGCTCTGTCGGCTGCTCCGTTGGGGCATCTACAGACAAAGCAATCAGGTCAGCCGCTGCTGCACCGAAGAAGACGGACAAGCCATACACCGAGCGTGCGTGCGTTTGGTGTGAGGAATTCGGGGTTTGTGCGAGTGTCCCCCTTCAGAGTGTTACAGAAATGCTCTTGTTGCCTTGGGCTTGTTTGGTGTGTTTCGTGGCGTTTTCTCCTCGTGTGTTCCTCTTATGTACGCTTCAAGTCTGAGTTTGCTCAGTGGGATGATACCTGTACCATCCACGGTTGGTGGGAATGATTCGGTCTCTCCAGGGGGTTGCGTCGGTTGGTCGACGGGTTGTGTTGTTGGTTCACCAGTAGCTTCGTTTGGTTCGTCAACGGGCTGGGACGTGGGCTGCTGACTTGCTTGCGTTTGGTCTCCCGTTGGGTTTTCCGTTGGGTCTTCCGTGGGGTCTTCTGTGGGGTCTCCCGTTGGCTCGGCAGGAGGGGGAGAAGGGTGGTTCGTAGGTTCCGGAGATGGGCTACCTGTCGGCTCCTCTGTCGGCCCGGTCGTCGGCTGCTCGGATGGGTTCCCCGTCGGCGGGTAGGTCTCTCCTTCGAACGTCGGTGACCGGGAAGGCGCAACATAGCCCTCGAAGGTGGCGTTCAAGGGCACCATGCCTGTGTACACATTCCTCGGGTCGTCGCACTGCAGCACGAGTTGCCTCTCCGAATAGGTCCGAGGAAGCTCCCACCAATCCATATCGCAATCCACGTCGTTGTTATCGCCCCGTGCGCCCGTCGACCAGGTGATCGATGTGACTTTAGTGGTCTCGAGTCTCCTCTCGCCATGCCTCGTTTGCGGCCTCGAGGGTGCAGGCGCCGCCACGCTGCCTCGCAGTTTCTGGATGTCGGC
>JAAMXY010002392.1:880-29830 GCA_019677205.1 Pinguiococcus pyrenoidosus
AGGAGTGTTTAAGCTGCTGAACGACCGTTTGAACTCGCAGTAACAACAGCACGAGACACTTCCCGCCTCGTGAGGCGTCTCGCGCCTCCTTCGCATGCTGTGTCTACCGCTCTGCGTCGCCCGAAGCAAAGACAAGCTGGAGAGGTCTCTTCGACGCAGGTGCGCGTGAGCTACAGGACACACAACACGGAGTGGAGAGTTAGAGCGGCGAGCGCTTGGATGAGCGAACAGCTTCCTCACCGAAGCGCCGCGACCTCGGTGCGCGACCCACGCGCTGTAGATTCTCAACAGCTCTCATGGTGTGAGAGCTCCAAAAAATGGGGGAAGACGGAAAGCTTCGCAGCAAAATACTCTCACTCGGAAGCTAGTCCGAAAGATCCGGACGGAAACAAGCGCCTTTCACGACTCAGAAGCCGACAGAAGCGCACAATGCGACGTCCAGGAGAGGCCTATGCAACAGCACTGTAATGAGAAAGGGAATGACGCGATCTTTTTAAGGCCTAGCGGCGCTGTTTCGTTTGAGAGGGCACAGATTAGGTTTTTGGCGGGAAATTCAGACAGTTTCAAGTTTTTATTTTTCAAATAAATATGGCAGTGATAGTATGATTTTTATTTGTTTTTTTTCGTTTTTCGTCCAACGGATGCCTTTTCTGCTGTTTCCTGTGACAGATGAATTTTGTGAATGAAAGGCTCTTTCGCTCACTCCGCAGGGATGCTGATCCATTGTGGATGGAAGATAAGAAAGGAAAGCGCGCCGAGTCTCCCTTCGGGTGGGCAAAAGAGATTCGTGTCCGTGTCGAGCAGATGCGTAGGTCTCCGCGCATGCAAAACGTAAGCAATGAGTTTCTGGTTCTCTCCATTGTGGCATCATCTCTCTCTCGCATCGTCCTCCATGTCCTCCAAGCCAAAGCCGAAGCCGACTTCCTCATTTGCGCCCAGCAGCGGCTCGTCCAGGGAGGGGCTCTCACCCGGATCCCTGTCTGTGGGTGCTCCCGACAAGCCTCCGGCCTAGAGAAGGACCCAAGAAGCAGAGAAGGACCCAAGAGGCAAAGAAGGAGAGGCAGAGAGAAGCAAAGAAGGAGAGGCAGAGAGAAACGAAGAAGAAGAAGCATGCGGTTAGATCGGAACGCTGCGCAGGTCGAGGGTAGCTGCTGCATACCCCCACGAAGCGGGACTGTACCGTGGCGACTGAGCTGGCGGTGCCTCTCGGGTCCGTGTAGTTCGAGCTCAGGATCAGCAGTACGTCGAGGATCTCGGAGTCCAAGGCAAGCACGAAGGGGATGATCTCGCTGCACATGAAGAGGCAGATGAGCACGATGCTGTAGGAGGTGCTGTTCGAGCGGACGGTGTCATCCTCCCAGACGGCGAACACGGCGAAGACGCCCCAGAGGAACCGGCCGGCCGTCCAAATCTGCTGCACGAAGCCCACTTTCTTCAGCCGTGCGGCGGCCGCCTCGGAGCGGAACGGAAAGGCGGAGAACTTGAACGTGAGGTAGAAGAACAGGCTGGCCACCAGGACGGGCAGAACGAAGCTGATGACCGCCAGCGTGATGAAGATGAGCTGGAAGAGCACCGCCTGGTTCACTTTGGGCAGGAACAGCAGGGAGTACAGCGTCAGCTGAATGCCGTAGAGCGCCGTGTTGATCCCCAGGTAGCACACCACCCAGCGGCGGCGGAACGTCACGGGATCCAGCCAATGGCGCCTGGCGTACAGGAAGGTCTCCGCGTGCACGATGACCAGCAGCAGGTAGGCCGTGATGATGGTGTAGTCCGGCAGGTCGAACATGACCAACACGGCCTTCTCGTAGAAATCCTCGTCCTCGTCCACTTCTCCGTCGTCATCTTCGTCGTCCGAGTCGCCGTACTTGATGCTCTGCACGCTGAGACACGTGAGGCCCACAAAGCTCAGGACGCGCAGCACGCTGGTCAAGAACAGCGTGACGACGAAGAGCTTCGGCGTGTCCAGCGTCGGCCCCACCACCTTGTGCAGCTTGCGCAGGCGAGAGAACGTGTACGCGGACATGGCCGCGTACATCACAGACAGCACCACGAAGGTCACTGTCTGATCGCCGCGCAAAATGCTCGGCATCTTTCCTGGCGCCGCGCGCGCGAGAGGTTCGGCCCCGCCCTTCGTGTGGCCCGCGCGCGCGTGTGAAAAAGGGGGATGCTGGGGGCTTTTGAATGAACGGCGGTCTTCGGTCTATGCATAATTTATATTTTAAAAATATGGAGTCATGCTTTGGTCTACTCATAACATATCACTATAGAGTATTATTACAGTTAATTTTATATTAATTGATATTTAGGATTCTATGCGCAAGTTTTTTCTTGATTTCTTGGGAAGTGTCCTTCAGACCTTCAGGATCGAGTTTGTACGAGTTTCACCTCGAGATGGATTGCAGTGCGCAGAGCGATCTTCTCGTGTGTACGGCATGTACGTCTCCCTCCGTCTTCCCGTCTTCTTTCCATCCCTGCCCTTCCAGACTCGCTCTATCTCGCCATCCCACAGCTTCACAGCCCACGCTTCCCGCGAGCTCCGCGTGTGTGCGCGATCGTCTCCGTCCGCCGGTCCGGTTTCCCGCGCAACCTCAAGTTCTCCATCGGCCTCTCTTCAACGCGCCACAACATGCATCCGCTGCTGAGTCCCGCGCTCGCGCTGCTCCTGTGCTCTCTCGCGGCCTTCTCGCCAGTCGAGGGCCGCAGCGTGGGCTGGGGCGCGGCGCGCGCCGCAGTGCGGTCGCACGCGGCCAGCAGCTTCGGCCTGGAGCGCCTGCGCGCCGGCGCCATCAGTGTGGAGGATGACAAGGGAGAGGCGCCCAAGAAGAAGAAGAAGAAGTCCAAGAAGAGCAAGACGGCCTCTGCGGCCGCGACGGACGACGCCGGTGCGGACAAGGAGGAGGAGGCGGCGCCCAGCCTCCAGGAGGCCAAGACGGCTGCTCGCCTGCGAGCCAAGGAGGCCGCCAGTGAAGAGCACTACGTGTGCGCGCTGAACCCGGCCACCATGGAGGCCCAGGGGCTCTTCGACAGGGACTACGTGCGGCTGAGCGGCCGCCGCGGAAAGCACACCTACGCGGTGGTGCTGGCCGACGGTGCGTTGCCGGAGGATGGAGTGGCGCTCAGCGCCGCGGGGCGAAGCAACCTTCGCGTCCGTCCCAACGAGAAAGTCAGCATGGTGCCGGCGCCGCAGCTCAAGTTCGCGGCCAAGGTGATGATCCAGCCCTTTGACGACACCGTGCAGGGCGTGGAGATCGACGCCAACTTCTACGAGATCTTCGTCAAGCCGTACTTCACGCAGGGCGAGGCCCCCTTGCGCAAGGGGGATTTCTTCAAGGTCGCACAGGCGGACCGCACCGTGGAATTCAAGGTCATGAGCATCCTCAACGACGAGGACGAAGAGGTGGATGCGGCGGTGATCCATGCCGACACCACCCTGTACGTCGACAGCGCCATCTCGCGCTCCGAGCACGACGAGCGCCTCAACGAGGTCAGCTACGACGACATTGGCGGCCTGAAGAAGCAGCTGGGAGCCATCCGCGAGCTCGTCGAGCTGCCGCTGAAGCACCCGGAGATCTTCCGCGCCGTCGGAGTGCCACCGCCCCGCGGCGTGCTGCTCCACGGCCCGCCGGGATCCGGCAAGACCATGCTCGCCAGGGCGGTGGCGGCCGAGACCGACGCGTTCGTCTTCACCATCAACGGCCCGGAGGTCATGTCCAAGCTGGCCGGCGAGTCGGAGACGCGGCTGCGCAAGGCCTTCGAGGATGCCGAGAAGAAGGGCCCGGCCATCATCTTCATCGACGAGATCGACTCGATCGCGCCCAAGCGGGACAAGGCCGGCGGGGAGGTGGAGAAGCGCATCGTGTCGCAGCTCCTGACGCTCATGGACGGCATCAAGCCCAGCAGCAACGTGATCGTGATCGCGGCCACCAACCGCCCGAACGTGATCGAGCCCGCGCTGCGCCGCTTCGGACGCTTCGACCGGGAGCTCGACATCGGCGTGCCCGACGACGAAGGCCGGCACGAGATCCTGCAGATCAAGACCAAGGGCATGAAGCTCGCAGAGGACGTGGACCTGGAGCAGATCGCAAAGGACACGCACGGCTTCGTCGGCGCGGACCTGAGCCAGCTCTGCATGGAAGCGGCCCTGGAGTCCATTCGCTCGAAGGTCGAGGAGGTCGACATCGACGCCGAGCACCTGCCGCAGGAGGTCATGGACAACCTGTGCATCGAGCAGGAGCACTTCCGGTGGGCGCTGGGTCACGTCACTCCGTCCTCGCTTCGCGAGAACTTCGTCGAAGTGCCGCAGGTGACCTGGGCCGACGTCGGTGGCCTGGAGGACGTGAAGCGCGAGCTGCGCGAGACGGTGCAGTACCCCGTGGAGCACGCAGACAAGTTCCGCAAGTTCGGCATGAACCCGTCCAAGGGCGTGCTCTTCTACGGCCCCCCGGGCTGTGGCAAGACCCTCCTGGCCAAGGCCATCGCCAACGAATGCGGGGCGAACTTCATCAGCATCAAGGGCCCGGAGCTGCTCACCATGTGGTTCGGCGAGTCCGAGGCGAACGTGCGCGACCTCTTCGACAAGGCCCGCTCCGCGGCGCCGTGCATCCTGTTCTTCGATGAGATGGACTCGATCGCGAAGGCACGCGGTTCCGGCGGTGCCGGCAGCTCGGAGGCCGGAGACCGCGTCCTCAACCAGATCCTCACCGAGATCGACGGAGTGGGTAGCCGAAAGAACGTCTTCGTCATCGGCGCGACCAACCGGCCCGACATCATGGATGCCGCGGTGACGCGGCCGGGGCGGCTCGACCAGCTGGTGTACATCCCGCTTCCGGATCTGGACTCGCGGCGGTCCATCTTCGGAGCGAACCTGCGCAAGTCGCCCCTCGCTCCGGACGTGGACCTCGACAAGCTTGCCAGGGCCACGGACGGCTTCTCCGGTGCGGACATCACCGAGATCTGCCAGCGGGCGACGAAGTATGCGATTAGGGAAGCGATCGCCGCCGAGCAAGCCCGGCAGGCGGCCATTGACAGCGGGGAGATCGAGGCGCCTGGTGAGGACGAGGAGATCCCAGACCCGGTGCCGCACATCACGAAGGCGCACTTTGAGGAGTCCATGGCGCACGCGCGAAAGTCGGTGACCGCCGAGGAAATCCAGCGGTACGACGCGTTTACCCAGAATGTGAAGACGACACAAAGCGCGAAGAGTGGTTTCAGCTTCGACGATGACGAGACTAGTGTGGAAGGCGACGCTGCGGAGAGCATGTATGACTAGTTTTTGGTCGCAGGCAAGCAGCAAAGATGCCGTTCGTTCCACGCGCTTTGTTCCCTCTCTTGGTGTCGTGTGCCACGGCCGGCCGGCCACCAGACTTCCCGACCGGCCAGCTTGTTCCATCTCAACTCATTCTAGCGGGTTTCAAAATTTGCGTCCCAGCTCTTGCTATTGCAGCGGCACCTTCGCATAGGATTTGCGGCTGGACAGCCACGACAGCCAGGACTTGTGTACAAAGGACGCGAAGGCGGTGAGGAGCACGCGGAACTGCTGGGGCACGTAGGCGAAGTTGAGGAGGCAGACCGGGAACCAGAACGCCACCGATCCAGTGGTGGCCTTGGGCCACTCGGCCTTCAGCTGCTCCCAGATTTGCTCCGGCGTCATGCCCTTGACCGTGCCCGTGATCAGATAGAAGCTCGGGATGCCGAGCAAGGGTGTGTGGACCGCCACATCAAGAACCGCCTTCCTCACTGCTCTTCCAGGGCCCAAATACTGCAAGGTTCCAAGTCAAGTCACAAGCTCGTCAGTAGCGATTCCGCGACCCAACACCCCCCCAAAAAAGATATGTATCACTCCAGGAACCCGAATCCATCCCCCGCTCTTTCCGCGCACCTTGTCAAACAGCAGATACATGGCCTTCAGTGGGCCTCCGTAGTACACCAGGCCGAACATGACCAGGCCTCCGCAGCGGCGGTAGTCAAAGCCGTGGTCGACAGCATCACTGGTGAGCACGCACTGCGCAAAGCAGTCGGAGCAGAGGAACACCACACTGGACGTGAGGCCCGCGGTGGTGAAGGGGTATCGCTCGGACAGGCGGGCGTAGCGCTTCTTCAGCAACATGGGCAAGGCCTGTGGACTCCGGCGCTTGCGCCGACTCATCAGGCGCACCCCAGCTTCCACAGGGCTGCGCCGCAGCGCGGGAGACACCGCCCGGCGAAACATGGGCGCTTAAGCCCTCTCGTCGCCGCGGCTGCTTCTCTTGTTCGACCGCTTGACCGGCGAGCTTCTGTAGAAGACGGTTTCCATCTTTTTCAATATATACTTTGTCTTGATCTTACAGAATATATTTTTAGTATACTAAATGAGATTGACATAGAACGGTAGTTTTGGTTCGAGGAGATGCAGTTTTCAATTTGCCAATGGGCCTTCGTAGATTCTAGAACAAGTAGCAACGGGCTTGAAAACCGACTGACGTGGGGGCGGTTCAGGACGGTGATTGGTGACCTTAGCGAAACCTCAACCAATCCAAGCAGGAATATGCATCTTCCACTCTCGCTAAACCTTATTCGATTGCTCTTTGGCCCAAATAAGACAGACTCAACCGTTGCCCCTGGTCAGAGGAAAAGTTTTGAACTTGAGAACTTGAGAACCTCCTCATCGCTTCATTTCATCGAAAAAAAAGAGAAAAGAGAGTCTGGATGACAGACGGAGAAAATCCACTGACCCAAACAAGTTGTTCCCGTCTCGAGACTTGTGGGAGAATGCAGATCCGAGATCCGAGATCCGAGATTCCAACAAGGGGAGAAATGCTTTACCCCCTTGATTTCGATTCCAACCGCCCAGCGTTCCGGAGGCTCCGGAATCCGCATAGACTAGCCCCACATGCCCCAGAGTCGAAGCTGGAGCCCCCAATGCTTCTATCCTAGAGGGCTCCCATCCGTCCTTCCCTCTCCTCCTACATCTCACATCTCCCCACATGGATCCCCCGCCTGGCGCTTGGAAGTTCCCCCCGTCTGCGGCGCAGAACTCCCGCTGCGACGCCGGGACCATGGACGAGCTGCGCGCCTTCCTGGCCGCGCGAGTGGACGCTCCCGACTTCCAGAGCGCAGATCTGACCGCTCCGGAGCTGTCGGAGGCGCTGGCGGCGTTCTGCAGCGGCGCCAGCCGCGTGCTATTCGCCTATGTTAAAGTGCCACCACCACTGACGCCGCGTGCGCACGCGTACGAAGATGACGGGCCTCCAAAACCTGCGGCGTTCGTCACCAGCGACGCCAGCGTGCTGGCGGCCGACGCACCGACGCACTTGTGGTTCTTCGTGCGCACCGCTGCCGAAGGGACTGCGGCGCTCTCCGACGTGTCCTATGGCTCTCTCCGCGCCGCCACGCTGGACTCGCTCCTACGCCGCATGCAGAGCGTGTTTGGCCCGCTGCTGCTGCGCGGCTCCTTTGGCCTGGACAGCGCGCGCAAGGACTTCGCGCAGCACTTCCACAAGTTCATGGCGGCGCTCACGGAGGCCAGTAACCGCGCGGCGGGCAAGACGGTGCTGTATCTGCCGCCTGATGCGGTGGACGCCGCCGACCCTGCGGCGGTCAAGGACGTGGTGCAGCAGCTGGAGAGCATCGTGATCCAGTGGACCCGCCAGATCAAGCAGGTGGTGAACAACCACGACAACCTGCTCAACGCCGAGAACGCCGGCCCCATCGACGAGATCAGCTACTGGCGCCGGCGCACGGTGGACCTCAGTGGGATCAGCGCGCAGCTCCAGCGTCCCGATGTGCAGCAGGTGCTGACGCTGCTGGAGCAGGCCAACTCGTCCTACCTCGTGGCCTTCCACACCCTGGCCAAGCGGGTTCACGAAGGCCACGCCGAGGCGGAAGACAACCTGACCTTCTTGGAAGCCATCTTGACGCCGTGTCGGGAGCTGGCGCAAGCGCAGCCTGCGCAGATCCCGGGGATTCTGCCGCAGCTGCTGAACTCGGTGCGCTTGATCTGGCAGCACTCGCGCTGCTACAACACCGTGGAGCGCCTGACGTCGCTGCTGCGCAAGATCAGCAACGAGATCATCGCGCGCTGTCGCAAGCAGATCACTCTCAGGGACATCTTCGACGGAGACGTCGAGGCCAGCATGCGGCCGCTGGAGCAGGGGATCGCCTGCGGCGTGTTTTGGAAGCGCCTGTTCCGCCTCACCGTGGCCGCCATCGACAGCACGCAGGCGCCACCGGCGCAGCGATGGCACTTCGACGAAGCGTCCGTCTTCGCACAGGTGGAAGCCTTCGTGCAGCGCTGCCGAGAGCTGCTGGAGGTCTGCGCCGGTCAGATGCAGTTCGCGCGCAAGGGCGGCGCGAGCGGGGGACAGGCGGGACCGCTGCCGCACTTCGGCGGTACGAGGGGCCACGAGCTGCGCAAGACGCTGCTGGACATCGAGCGCAGCTTCGAGGCGCAGATCCAGCGCCTGCGGCGCCTGGACTATGACATCTTGGACGTGAAGACGTCGCGCTGGCATGACGACATCGAGCTGTTCAAGAGCGCCGTGAAGGACCTGGACGTGCGCTACTGCAACGTCATCAGCACGAGCTTCGACGGCGTGGCCCGCATCCGCGACGCCGTGCTGCTGCTGCAGATCTTCTTCGGCCTGAGCAAGCGAGACGCCATCGTGCGCTGCGTGGAGAAGAAGGCCGCGGAGGTCTACGCGCTCTTCCGCACGCAGGTGGAGCACCGCCGCTTCGAGTTCGACAGCCGCAAGAGGGCGCCGCCGCTGCGGCCATCGGAGCCGCAGTTCGCAGGCTCCGCCCTGTGGGCCAGCAGCCTCGGAGCGCTGGAGGAGGACAGCTGGCAGGCCATCCAGAGCTCGTCGCTACCTTTCCGAGGTCGCGAGTATGACGATGCGGAAGCCGCGTACCATGCGTTCATCGCGGCGTTGAACGACTTCAAAGAGGCGCGCTACAAAGCCTGGGTCGACCAGGTGTCCGACTGGGACCAGCACAGTGTGAAGGAGAAGCTGGACGCGCACCTCATGCGTCGCGCGACCCCGGAAGACGAGCGGCACTTTGGCGCTGGCAAGTTGAAGGCCGGCTTCTTGCTCTGCAACTTTGACGAGGAGCTGCTGGCGCTGTTTGCGGAGGTGCAGTATTGGGAGAAGTTCCACGGCGAGTTCAGTATTCCCTATGCCGCGCACGACGTATGTAACCAGAAGGAGAAGCTGCGGATCACGCGCGAGAACGTCATGCTGGTGGTGCAGGCCTACAACGACATCCTGGCCGCGCTCAGCAAGGAGGAGCGCCGCCTCTTCGCCGACCAAGTGCGCAAGCTGGACCGCCGCATCAACCAGGGCGTCAACAAGTTGAGCTGGGCTTCGCGCGGCGTCGTGGAGCACTACGTGCGAGACTGCTTGGTGCAGTGCGAGAAGACGCACGCCATGGTCAAGGGCTTCCAAGCCGCGCTGACCGCTGTCGCAGCGCAGTGCGGCGTCATCGCCAACACGCTGCTCATCAACCTAGAGAAGAACGTGCTGGACAGCATCGAAACCTTCGGCGCCAAGCAAGAGGCGCACGTGGAATCGGCGCGAGGTGCGCTGGTCAGGGCGGTCGACAACATCCGAGAGACCCTGCTCGAGGTCTTCGAGGACTTCAAGGACGGCAGCAGCGAGGTGCGTCGCGAGTGGCGCAACCTCATCTTTGACAAGGACCGTCGTCTGGAGACCTCGCTGCGCCTGGCGGTCAAGCGCAGCTTGCAAGAGCTGTCGCGCGCCATCAACGGTGACGCCAAGACTGAGCCACAGGCCATCTTTAAGGTGCAGGTGGCGCTGGAAGGCACCGCTGTGGACTACCAACCCACCATGGTCCACGTGACCCACGTGGTGGGCGTGGTGGCCAAAGAGCTCATCGGCGCCGTGAAGCCGGTACCGAGGCTGCGCGAGGCCCTTCTGGTTGACGCCGCTTCTGCTGCGCCGCCCGCGACGGCGGATGGGTTCTATCACATCATCTCCAACGAGGACGACACCCTGCGCATCGTCGTCGCCATCATGAACGGCATGACGTCGGCGGCGACGGAGCTCCAGAAGTACTTGAGCTACTGGGACAAGTACAAGCCGCTTTGGGACGTCGATAAGGATGCGTACATGCGGCGCTACGCCAAGACCCCGCGGCCGCTCAGCGTGGTCAAGCAGGACATCGAGCAGCGGCGCGAGCAGCAGAACGAGATCGCCGCGGAGGAGAGCAGCCACGTGATCGACTTCATCCACATCGACTGCACCGGGCTCAAGCGCCGCTTGGGAGAGCACTGCACCGAGTGGCAGACGCGCTTCTCGCAGCTGCTGAACCAGAAGGCCAGGGCGGACCTCCAGAGCGTCCACGACATGTTCGAGCGTAACACGCAGAAGCTGCTCAAGCTGCCCACGGGTCTTGACGATCTCAGCGACAAGGTGCACACGCTGGACAACCTCAAGGCCACGCGCGAAGACATCGAGGAGAGCTTTGGTCCCATCCGCGACAAGTACGACGCGCTGGATGGCTTCGGCGTCCAACTCACTCCCGAGGAGACGGAGATGCGGCAGCAGCTGCAGAGCCGCTGGGAGAGCTTCCAGGAGACCATGGAGAGGGCGGAGAAGGCGCTGCAGAAGAGCCGCGTGAACATGAAGAGGGACCTGGAGAGCAGCATTGCCGACGTCACCGAGAAGGCCAAGAAGCTGGCCCAGGACGCCGCCGCCGGCCTGCCGTTCTCGGGCCGGCTCTCCTGCTCAGAGGCGATGCACGTTGTGGACAAGTACCAAGAGCACTGCGACGCGATGCGCCGCCAGGAACAGGCGCTCAAGCCGGGCCTCGACTTGTTCGGCCTGCCCAGTCCCGACACGGCTGGCGTCGCCAAGCTGGAGAGAGACTTGGGCTTGTTGCGCCAGGTGTGGGGAGTGACGCAGGAGTGGGATGACGCCTGGCAGGGCTGGAAGACCGGCGTCTTTTCGCGCCTGGACGTGGAGCAGATGGAAACGGACGCCGCGGTGTTCAACAAGCGCGTGCAGAAGCTGGGCAGAGACGTGAAGAAGTGGAACGTGTGGGACGCCATCCGCTCGATGATCGACCGGTTCCGAGCCACGCTGCCGCTCATCCAGGACTTGAAGAACCCGGCGCTGCGCGAGAGGCACTGGGTGGCGCTGCGGCAGGAGATCGAGACCGACTTTGATCCCACCAGCGACGACTTCACCATGGACAAGGTGTTCGAGTTGGAGCTGTACAACTACGCTGAGAGCATCGGCGAGTTGAGCGCCAACGCCAACAAGGAGCTTAACATCGAGAGCAAGTTGGCGCAGATCTCGGCGCGCTGGGAGGGTATCACCATCGACATCGCGCCGTACAAGGATGTGTACTTCAAGGTCCGTAGCACCGAGGACTTGTTCCAGACGCTGGAGGACGACTCGGTGGAAGTGTCCGGAATGAAGGCATCCAAGTTCTACACATCCTTCGCGACGCAGGTCGACGCCTGGGAGGAGACGCTGAACCTCGTGGCCGAGGTGGTGGAGATGATCCTCGCCGTCCAGCGCAAGTGGATGTATCTGGAGAGCATCTTCATGGCGTCGGAGGACATCTGCAAGCAGCTGCCCGAAGAGTCCAACCTGTTCAACGACGTGAACAGCGGCTTCTGCAGCTGCATGGCCCTCATCCAGGACGATCCGCGCGCCAAGGACGCCTGCCGTCGCGAAGGTGCGCTGAGCGACTTCTCGCAGATGGACCAGAAGCTGGATCGCATTCAGAAGAGCTTGGACCAGTACTTGGAGACGAAGCGCATGATCTTTCCACGCTTCTACTTCGTGTCCGACGACGACCTGCTGGAGGTGCTGGGCCAGTCCAAGGACCCCACGCAGGTGCAGAAGCACATCAAGAAGTGCTTCGAGGGCATCAAGAGCCTCGAGATCCTGGCGCCCTTCGCGCAGCTCAACAAGACCTACGAGGCCGCTGCCATGATCGCCCCCGACGGCGAGCGAGCCGCCTTCGTCAGCAACGTCGTTCTGGACGGCGCAGTGGAGATGTGGCTGCTCGAGGTGGAGAAGGCCATGCAGCTGGGCTTGCAGAAGCTGCTCCATGCCAGCACGCAAAGCTACCGCGGCAAGAAGGAGAGGTGGATCAAGGAGTACCAAGGCCAATTGCTCATCACCACGGGCGCCATCCAGTGGACGGCGGATTGCCACAAGGCGCTCACGGCCATGAGCAACGGCACGAAGAACGCCATGCGGCAAGTGAAGAGGAAGCAAGTGAGCTACCTCAACAAGCTCACCGACATGGTCCGCGGCCAGTTGACGAAGATTGAGCGCAAGAAGCTCGTGGCGCTGATCACCATGGAGATCCACAATCGAGACGTGATCGAGCGCGTTATCAAGGCCGGCTGCTCCAGCACGCAGGATTTCGAGTGGCTCTCGCAGCTGCGCTTCCTCTACGAGAAGGACAAGGGCCAGTTCGGCCTGTGCCACGTGCGCCAGACCAATTCCGTCCTGGAGTACTCCTACGAGTATCAGGGGAACAACGGGCGTCTGGTCGTGACGCCCCTCACGGACCGCTGCGTGCTCACTCTCATCACGGCGATGTACCTGCACCGCGGTGGGAATCCGCTGGGGCCGGCCGGGACCGGCAAGACGGAGACCGTGAAGGATCTCGGGAAGAACCTAGCCAAGTACGTCGTGGTGATCAACTGCAGCGACGGAATGGACTACAAGAGCGTTGGGCGCATCTTCTCCGGCCTCGTGCAGTCCGGCAGCTGGGGCTGCTTCGATGAATTCAATCGCATCAAGATCGAGGTGATCTCCGTGGTCGCCATGCAGGTGCTTTCCATCATGAACGCGCTGACCGCCAAGCTGGAGTCCTTCGACTTCATGGGCCAAGTCATCAGGTGCCACAGCGGCTGCGGCATCTTCATCACCATGAACCCGGGCTACGCCGGACGGACGGAGCTGCCGGACAACCTCAAGGCCCTCATGCGGCCCGTGGCGATGATGGTCCCCGACCTTGCGATGATTGCGGAGGTCATCCTAGCGGCGGAGGGATTCCGCGACGCGCGGAACCTTGCGAAGAAGACCATCACGCTGTACAACCTGATGATTCAGCAGCTGTCCAAGCAGGACCACTACGACTACGGCCTCCGGAACTTGAAGGCGGTCTTGACCATGGCTGGGTCTCTCAAGCGCGCGGACCCCGACATGAACGAGGAGGCGATCTTGATGAGGGCGCTCCGGGACATGAACTTGCCCAAGTTCATCAAGGACGACGAACGGCTCTTTCGGCTCCTGCTCGGCGATCTTTTCCCGTCGCTGGAGCTCACCATGTCCGTCTACGAGACGCTGCAGCGCGCTGTGGAGGCTGAGCTGGAGCGCGAGGGCCTGCAGAGGCACCCGTTCATCATCGGGAAGATCATCCAGCTGTACGACTCCAAGGCCACCCGGCACTGCAACATGCTGGTGGGGAAGACCTACGCCGGCAAGAGCGTGGCGTGGAAGGCGCTGAAAGCCGCCAAGACCACGCTGAGCAAGACCGAGAGCGACAGCGACGGGCAATACGTACCGGTCTTCAGCTACGTGATCAACTCCAAGAGCGTCACTCTCAACGAGCTCTATGGCGCGTACGACCTGGCCACCTTCGAGTGGGCCGACGGCATTCTGAGCACCATCTTCAAGAGCTGCAGCATGAACGAGAAGGCGCTGGAGAGCTGGATCATGTTCGACGGCCCCGTGGACGCCATGTGGATCGAGAGCATGAACAGCGTCATGGACGACAATCGCATCTTGACCCTCATCAACGGCGACCGCATCCCGCTCACCAACTCCATGTCGCTGCTGTTCGAGGTCGAGGATCTGTCTGTGGCGTCTCCAGCGACGGTGTCCCGCGCCGGCATGATCTACATGGACGTGGACGAGCTCGGGTGGCAGCCGCTGGTGGCCTCGTGGCTAGCCGAAACGTTTGGCAGCTATGCCGAAGCCGCTGAGCTGCGAACCTTCCACAATGGCTTGTTCAGCAAGTACGTCGAGCCCGTGCTGGCGGAGAAGACGCGGAGGTGCTCGAGCCCCATTCCCGTCCCCGACGTGTGCGCGATCCGCACGCTCACGCGCTTGTACGACAGCTTCTGCACCGCCGAGAACGGCGTCGACTTCTCCAAGGGTCTGCAGCCGGTGCAAAGCATGGCGGAGAAGTGGTTCGTCTTCTCCCTAATCTGGTCCGTCATGGCGGCTCTGGACGAGACCAGCCGTGGCATCATGGACGCCTTCCTTCGGGACATCGAGGCGCAGTTCCCGCCCACGGGCTCCGTTTATGACTATGTGGTGAACGCCGCCAAGGGTGACTGGGAGCACTGGGACGTGCGCGTCCCGAGCTTTCGCCCTCGGCCCCACATGGCGTTCCACGAGATGCTAGTGCCGACGGTGGATACCACGCGGCACTCGTTCATCGTGTCGACGCTCATGATGCGCAAGTTCGCAGTGCTGCTGGTCGGCGCGCCCGGCACAGGCAAGACGGTGCTGGCAGAGCAGCTGCTGGCGTCGCTGCCCGAGAGCCACAGCAGCCTCACCATGAACTTCTCCTCGTCCACCGACAGCGGCGCGACGCAGGGAGTGATCGAGGGCGCCATGGAGAAGCGCTCCAAAGACAAGCTGGGACCGGTGGGCGGCACGCAGATGATCCTGTTCATCGACGACTTTAACCTGCCCAAGAAGACCAGCGCCGAGTCGCCCTTCCAGCCGCCGTTGGAGCTGCTGCGACTGTGGATGGACTATGGCGGCTGGTACGACCGCGTCAAGTGCTCGTGGCGCTTCTTGCTCGACTCGCAGCTGCTGGTGGCCATGGCGCCGCCCAGCGGCGGCCGAGAGGTTATCAGTGCGCGCACGCAAAGCCGTTTCGACGTGCTCAACCTGGTGTTCCCCGCGGACGCACAGGTGCACCGCATCTTCGAGAGCATCTTGGCGCCGTGCCTGGCCCAGTTCGAGAGCGACATCAAGCATCTGGCGGCGAAGCTGCCCGTGGCCACGCTCAAGCTGTATCGCGAGGTGGTGAAGACGTTCTTGCCCACGCCCAGCAAGGCGCAATACCTGTTCAATATCCGCGACGTGGCCAGGATCATCCAAGGCGTGCGCCAGGTGGCGGCGCAGCTCTACGACAGCGTTGACGACGTGCTGCGTCTCTGGGTGCATGAGAGCATGCGCGCCATCTCCGACCGCTTTTTGCTTGACGACGCGCAGGACGAGGCCAACTTCGTGGAGATGCTGGGGTCGCTCTTGAAGTCCCAGTTCGACGCGTCCTGGGCGGCGCTGATGGACGACTGCGACGACCCGAGCCAGGGGCCCATCTTTGGCAGCTTCCTGCGCGACGACGCAGCCTACGCGGAGTGCCGGGACTTCGGCACCTTGAAGGCGCTCTTGGAGGAGAAGTTGGACGAGTACAACTTGGAGCCCAAGTTGCTGCCCATGGAGCTGGTGCTGTTCAAGGACGCCATTCGCCACGTCTGCCGCATCCATCGCGTGCTGATGCTACCCCGTGCCAACCTCATGCTCATTGGCGTGGGCGGCAGCGGGCGCCAGTCGCTCACGAGGTTGGCGTCCTTTGTTGCGGAGTACGACACCTTCAGCATCGAGATCAGCAAGCAGTACCGCAGCGTCGAGTTCCGCGACGACCTCAAGCGTCTGCTGCTCCAAGCCGGCGGCAACGCCAGGCCCACCACGTTTCTGTTCAACGACCAGCAGATCAAGGAGCCTAGTTTCTTGGAAGACGTGGCCAACGTGCTGAGCGCCGGCATGGTGCCCAACCTCTTCGCCAAGGACGAGCTACCTGGTGTCTACGACGCCGTGCGGAAGGACGCGAAGAAGGCCGGCGTGGACGAGACACCAGCGGCGCTGTGGAAGTTCTTCCTCGGCCGCGTGCGCGACAACTTGCATGTGGTACTATGCATGAGTCCCGTGGGCGCGGCCCTCCGCACGCGCATAATGATGTACCCATCGTTGGTGAACTGCACCACGATCGACTGGTTCCAGACGTGGCCAGCGGAGGCATTGCAGGAAGTGGCGATCAAGTTCCTCACAGAGGATCTACTGAGCGACGCCGACACCAAGCTGCGCGTGGCGCGCGTTTTCTCGCAGATCCACCTGGACGCCATCCGCCTGTCGCGTCGCATGCTGAGCGAGCTCAAGCGCCACAACTACGTCACGCCCACGCACTACCTGGAGCTGGTCAGGGGCTACGGCACACTGCTCCGCGAGAAGCGTCGCGAGCTGTGCGTGGCAAAGGAGAAGCTGGCCAGCGGCCTGGCCAAGCTGGAGGACGGGCGCGCGCAGGTGGAGACCATGTCGGAGCAGCTGGCCAAGAAGCAGCAGGTGGTGGCGCAGGCGCAGAAGAAGGCCGAGGAGTTGCTGCTAGAGATTGTTGCCGAGCGCCGCGTGGCCGACGAGCAACGCAACTCGGTGGAAGCCGAGGGCGCCAAGATCGCCAAGGACGAGCAGGCCTGCCTGGCCATCGCCGCCGACGCGGAAGCCGACTTGAACGTGGCGCTGCCGGCCCTGCAGAAGGCCATGGGCGAGGTGGACAAGCTGGAGAAGGGCGACATCTCCGAGGTCAAAGCCTACAGCAAGCCGCACGTGTTGGTGGAGAAAGTGCTGGCGGCGGTGATGATCCTGTTCGGCAAGTCGATCGACTGGGCGACGGCCAAGAAGACGATCAGCGAGGCCAACTTCTTGCAGCGCGTCAAGGGATACGACAAGGACAACGTGCCCGACGCCAAGATCAACAAGATCAAGAAGTACGTGAGCATGGATGACTTCCAGCCCACAGAGGTGGCCAAAGTGTCCCGCGCCGCCGCCGCGCTGTGCACCTGGGTCCACGCCATCTTCGTTTACGCCAATGTCGCCAAAGACGTGGCGCCCAAACGCGCACGCCTGAAGGACGCGCAGCGCACGCTGGCGCAGAAGCAGGCAGCACTGCGCGACGCTCAGGCACAGCTTCAGGAAGTGCAGCAAAAGCTGGACTCCTTGGAGCTGCGGCACCGCGCCAGCGTGGACCAGAAGAACCAGCTGCGCGACGAGGCGGAGAGCTTGGAAGACAAGCTGGCGCGCGCGGAGAAGCTGATCAGCGGCCTCGGCGGCGAGTTCGAGCGCTGGCAAGTATCCATCCAAACCTTCGATACGCGAATCAGCGCTTTGCCCGGCGACGTTCTGGTGGCCTGCGGCGTCCTCACGTACACCGGGCCCTTCGACACCGTGTACCGCGACGCCATCGTTCCAGGCTGGCTCCGAAGCTTGCAAGAGCAGGCGCTGCCGTGCAGCCAGCACTTTCGCTTCAGCAGCTTCCTGGCCAGAGCGACGGACGTGCGGACCTGGAACTTGCAGGGCCTGCCCAGCGATGACTTCTCCACCGAGAACGGCGTCATCGTGACCCGCGGAGCGCGCTGGCCCCTCATGATCGACCCGCAGGCGCAGGCCAACAAGTGGGTGCGGCGCATGGAGGGCTCCGAGCTCCGAGTCATCGACCTCAAGATGAAAGACTTCCTACGCGAAGTGGAGAGCGCCATCACCTACGGCCAGCCCGTGCTGCTGCAAGACGTGCTGGAGGAGCTGGATCCCGCGCTGGAGCCCGTGTTGGCCAAGGCCGTCATCCGCGTGGGCAACCGAGAAGTTCTGCGCCTGGGAGATAAGGAACTGGACTATTCGGCGGACTTCCGCCTGTACATCACCACCAAGCTGGGGAACCCGCACTACACGCCGGAGGTGAGCACCAAGGCCAACATCGTGAACTTCTCCGTGAAGCAGCAGGGTCTGGAGGCGCAGCTGCTGGCCAACGTGGTGCTGGAGGAGCAGCCCGAGCTGGAGAGCCAAAAGTCCGAGCTCACCGTGCGCGTGGCCGATGGCAAGAAGAAGCTGGAAGAGCTGGAGGACGACATTCTCAGGCTCCTGAGCGAGTCCACCGGTTCCCTTCTGGATGATGTGGAGCTCATCAAGACGCTCCAGGTGTCCAAGACCACCTCCGAGGAGGTGACCAAGCAGCTGCAGGTGGCCGAGGATACCGAGCGCTTCATCGATGTCGCGAGGGAAGGGTATCGCGCGGCCGCGATTCGCGCCAGCTTGACGTACTTTGTGCTCCACGACCTGTCGCGCGTGGATCCCATGTACCAGTTCAGCCTGGACGCGTACGTGGAGCTGTTCAACCAGTCCATCCGCGCGTCCCGCGCCAGCAGCAGCGACAACGTAGCGGAGCGCTGCAACAACATCAACGCGTTTCACACGCTGGCCATCTACCGCTACGTGTGTCGCGGCTTGTTCGAACGCCACAAGATCCTGTTCAGCCTGCAGCTGTGCTTCAAGATCCTGCAGAACGACGCCAAGCTGCCCCGGGACGAATTCGACTTCTTCTGCTTCGGCGGCGGCCTGGTGGACCGCGACGCGCAGCGCGCCAACCCGTGCGCCGACTGGCTGGACGAGGCCGCCTGGGACGGCGTGACCGAGCTGGACAAGCTGGGCGCCATGACCGGCCTGGCGTCGTCCTTCGAGCAGATCCCACGCGACTGGAAGGCGTGGTTCTTGAGCGCCGCGCCCGAGGAGACGCGCCTGCCGGCGGACTGGGAGAACAAGTGCAGCAATTTGCAGAAGATGTGCATCCTTCGCGCGCTGCGTGTGGACCGCTGCCTCTTCGCCGCCGCCAATTTTGTCAAGGCCAACATGGGGCCCAACTTCGTGGACCCGCCGGCCTTCGACTTGGGGGCCATCTACACTACATCCACACGCTACTCGCCGCTGGTGTTCGTGCTGTCGCCCGGCGTGGACCCCACGGCCAACGTGTTCACGCTGGCCAAGCAGCTGGACGTGCAGGTGGACAACTGTGCGCTGGGCCAAGGCCAGGCACCCACCGCCGTGCGACTGCTCAGCAAAGGCCGCAAGATGGGCAACTGGGTGTTCCTGGCCAACTGTCATCTCATGCTCAGCTGGATGCCCACGCTCGAGAAGATCATCGAGGCGTATGTGGCGGCGCAGGACGCACACGAGAAGTACCGTCTCTGGTTGTCGTCCACGCCGCATCCGCACTTCCCGATCAGTATCTTGCAGAGGGGTATCAAGATGACGACGGAGCCGCCGCGCGGCCTGCGCGCCAACCTGCTCAAGCTGTACAACGTGGTGACGGACGAGCAGTTCGCGCGCTGCGGGCAGCAGGCCAAGTACAAGAAGCTGCTGTTCGCGCTGTGCTGGTTCCACGCCATCCTGCTGGAGCGCCGCAAGTTCAAGAGCCTGGGCTTCAACATTCCGTACGACTTTAACGAGTCCGACTTCGCCATCTGCCACGACCTCATCATCGTCTTCCTGGACGAATACCCCGACGCCACGCCGTTCGACGCCATGCGCTATCTCATCGCGGAGGCCAACTACGGCGGCCGCGTGACCGACAGCTGGGACCGCCGTCTGGTCAACGTGTACATCAACCAGTTCATCTGCGAAGACGCCATCGGCGTCCCGAAGTACGCGCTGAGTGAGCGGCCCGAGTACTTCATTCCGCCCGACGCCGACATCGACGGCTACAAGGCCTACGTTTCCGAGCTGGAGCAGACCGACCACCCCGGCGCCTTCGGCCAGCATCCCAATGCCGACATTGCGTCGCAGAAGGAAGATTCCCTGAACTTGCTCTTCACCATCATCAGCCTCCAGCCCAAGACGGTGACGGCCGGCGAGGAGAGTCCGATGGAGAAAGTGGCGAAGCAAGCCACGGTGCTCCAGGACGCGGTGCCGGACACCTTCGACGAGCGGAAGCTTCGCGCCGACTTGGCGGCTAGGACCGATCCGGACCCCTTGAAGACCGTGCTTCTTCAGGAGGTCGATCGCTACAACCGCTTGCTGCACTCGATCCTGTCGTCCTTGTCCGATCTCCGGCTGGCGGCGCAAGGCCTGGTGGTGATGACCGCGGCGCTCGAGGAGGTCATGAACGCGTTCTTGGAGCTCAAGGTGCCGGCGCTTTGGTCGAAGTGCTACCCTTCGCTCAAGCCGCTGGGCCCGTGGATGAGGGACCTGAACACGCGCTGCAGTCAGCTGCACACCTGGGCGGGGAAGGGCGTGCCAGCCACCATGTGGCTCCCGGGCCTCACCTACCCGACGAGCTACCTCACCGCGCTTCTGCAGACGTCGGCTCGGAAGAATGGGATCGCCATCGATACCCTCAGCTGGGAATTCCCCATCGTCCCGCAGGAGGCCAGCAGCATCTCACAGCCGCCAAAGGACGGCGCGTACGTCACGGGCTTGTTCCTGGAGGGAGCTAGGTGGGAGATGGACCCCGGCTGCCTGAGCGAGCCGAGTCCCATGGAGCTGCACTCGGCGATGCCTGTGATCCACTTCAAGCCCGCGGAAATGAGAAAGAAAGCGGCCAAAGGGTTCTACAGCTGCCCGTTGTATTTGTATCAGGTGAGGGAAGGGCGCGAAGCAAGACGGAGACTTGGGAAGGAGGCTCACAAGCGAGGTTTTCGCAGGTGCGCACGGGGACACGAGAGCGACCGTCGTACGTCTGTACCATCGACTTGCGCAGCGGCGATCACCCGTCAGACTTTTGGGTGAAGCGCGGCACCGCGTTGCTGCTTTCGCTCAATGTGTAGAGACGCGAGGCGTGCGTGGATACGGAGATGGACACGAAGACGGGCACGAATCTCGATATGAACATGGGATGCGAGAGTTGGCACACAGCGGCAGAAGGCGTTCAAGCCGAATATGATAACAAGGACAGGCTTGTGTGCGCGACAGCTTCGGGACCGCTGATTCTCTCTACAGGCCATTCTCCTGCTTGAACACCTCGTAGGCTTCGTTGAGGTGACTGCAGATCAGTCCGGCGATCACCTGATGCTCCAGGCTGAGGTTGTACCGTGTGATTTTGTCGGCGTGGACTACCGTCATGGCCTTCAGATATGCCACGCGAACCTGCCGCACACGCCAGAGAAAGGCTCTCAGTGGGCTGCAAGTCACTTCAGCAGGAGCTCAACCTCGAGCATCACGCATCTGGCGTACCTTCTTCGGCTCCAGGAGGTCGCCGATGCTGTAGCCCTTCCATTTGGCGCCAGGGTAAAGCACTTGATCGAGCGTGGACAGCAGATTCATCAGCGGCTTCGGCTTTCCATTCTGCGTCGCCCAGTTGCGGATTCTCGGCCGGTGCCTCATGCGCAGCTCCTCCTCCTCCGCATCGTCCCCGCCCGCCGCCCCCCTCTTCGCTTCCGCCTGCGCCTCCACCGGGGTCTTCTGGCCCATCATGAAGTCCAGGTCACTCGCGAAGCCCGGCGCCGCCGCCGGCGCCGCGGCCGGCGACGCCGGGCCCGGCGCGACGATGTCATCGTCATCGTCGATGTCGTCCTGCACCACTCCCGGCCTCGGTGGCGTCGGCGTCGCAGACGCAGCGGCCGGCGCGCTCTTCTGGTCAGGGGCAAACGCCATGAAGTCCGGCGACTGGGGCGAGGCCGCTGGCGGCGCCGGCGGCGGCGCTCTCCTCGGCGGCGCCGTGGGGCCGTTGGGCGCCGGCGCTTGCTTGGCTTGTTGACGCTGCTGCTGCTGCAGCTGCTGGCGCTGGCGCTGGCGCTGCTTCTGGGTGACATCTGCCAAGGCTGCGCGGTAGCGCAGCACGGCGCTCTTGTCCACCGCCTTCTTCTTCAAGCTGGTGGGCTGCGGCTCTCCGGCGTTCATGGTGCTCAAGCGCAGCACTTGTGCGCACACGCGGCCGCGGTACTTGGGAAGGACCTCCTTGGGGTCCACCACGTCCTTCCAGACATAGCCGCTCCTCTGGTCGTCGACTTGGAAGCGGAAGTGGAGACCCTCTTGCGCTGTAGGAAAGTGGAGTAAGAAGTCGCCTAAGGTGCTCACGGGCTTCTCGAACGCGTTGGGCTCCTCCAGCGACTCGCCGCGGCTGCCGTGGTAGTAGTACAGGCACATGGTACTCGCCATTTTGCGCCACAAGAAAGCGCGGATTCAAAGAAGTTGGAAGCACCAAAAACGGCGGCGTTGGCGAAACTCTCTCGCGAGCTGGGGAAGCGCACCGCGTATGGAGCTGTGTTAGAGCGGAGGTGGCAGATTCTCGGAACGGATGGTGCGTTGTAAGGCGATAGCAAGGAAAGCTATCTTCTTCGAGACGCGTCATTGGATGTGTGGATGACTGACACCCCAGAAAAAGGCCTTATTATCATTCTTACTAGCATGAAAACAATATCTTATATCTTATTTCTCTTTCCAATGTCCCAGATCAGAAATCAATTTTGATAAACGGTGATATTCAGAGTATGAAATCTGATTATTATAACCAAAATTACAAAAATAACTATCGAAAATACTAAAAGTAAACATCTCTAGGTAACGTTACCCAAGCATTTTCCGATATCTGTCCTATCGGCTTCCCGCCATTTTTTCATCTTCACTTCCGTGCAAAGAGCGCAATCGGGATCCCAAAGCAACGCAACATTCATGGCCAGATCTCCACTTCTTTCCCCACGTGGATGAGGCTGCAGCTCAGGACCGCCATTTGGTTGCTAACCTGCGCCGCTCGCGCGGCCCTGCCGCCCCGGAGCCTACTGCGCGCGACGCCGCGCGCCTCCAGATGGCACAGCAGTACAAAAGCGGCGCTGTTGCCGCGCTTCGAAGCGGGGCTGCAGAGATGTGGCGTGCCACTTGACGGGAGCGGTACCGTGGTGCTGTCTGTCAGCGGCGGAGTGGACAGCATGGCGCTTTTTCACCTGCTGCGGCGCTCCGAGGGGATCGAGCTGGTCGTGGTGCACTTCAACCACGGCTTTCGCGCGGCTTCAGCCGAGGAGGAGTCCTTCGTGCAGCGCATCTGCGAGGGCGAAGCGGTGCCATGCCATGTGGTCCGCGCAGACGCGGTCGACGGCAACGCGCTGCAGCTGGACCAGCACGCCGCCGGCCAGCGAGGAGTGCAGGCGGGAAGCCGCCGGTGGCGGCGGCAGCATCTCTTCCGCATTTCCAAGGAAGTGCAGGAGCAGGCGCCGGATCGTCAGGTCTTTGTTGCCGCTGCGCACCACCAGGACGATCAGATGGAGACTCTGCTGCTGAAGATCCTGCGAGGCGTGCATCTCACCAACGTGCACGGCATGCGATACCGGACGCCTTTGACGGCTAGCGACGCCGCCAACCAAGGCGATGCACGCAGCGCGGACAGCTTCCCTCTCGTACGGCCGCTTCTCGGGGTGAGGAAGCAGGAGCTGGTTGAGTTCATGGAGGAGGCCGGCTTCGAGTGGCGCGAGGATGAGTCGAATCATGACACGGACAGCGGCTACCTGCGAAACCGAATACGGAACGAGCTCCTGCCGCTGCTCCGCGACATCTCGCCGGGTGGCGACCAGGGTCTGCAGAAGAGACTGCAGAACATGTGCGCCCAGTCCGATGAGCTCAAGGAGGCTAGAGACATCTTCCTGAGCAGCAAGCACGACCTGATCGAGGACGCCGTGTCCGGCCGCGGCGTCGACGTGCGCGAGCTGCTAGACCTTCCCAGGTTCGCATCCACCGCCGTCCTCCAGTACCTCCTTGGCGCAGCAAGGCCCGGCCGCTTTGGAGAGGGGGCCGTGTCCGGTGCCGGAGAGCCACCCAAGAGCTACGATCCGCCCAGCGTGGTCGGCTACGAGAAGGCCATCGAACTGCTGGATGAAGTCCAGGTCCATCAGCTGCGGAATGCGCACAGGTGGGCCATAGATGTGGGTAAGGGCCTGCGCATTCGAGTTGCCAAGGGCCGAGTGTACGCGGATCACGGGTGAGAGCAAGCCAACGAAGAAGCTGGCTATTCCGTCGTGGCTACGGGCTTCGCCGCAGAGCCCTCGGCCGAGCTCTCCTCCGGAGCCTCTTGCATTTTGGCTTCGCGCGCGAATTCTTTCAAAGAGTCTGCAGCGTGCGCGAGGAGCTCATCTATGCCATCCTTGTCCTCCAGCTGGTCCTGCGCCCACGTCCACTCGAACGAGCTGCCCCGGTCTTCAAAGCCGCAAGCGAGCATCAGAGGAATCGAGCCCTTGAGGGGCACGAGATACTTCTCAAACGACTCCGTGGTCTTTGGGAATCGGCGGTAGCGCGGAATGCCGAGCGTGAGATTCTTGATGAGCTTCCCCAGGAAGGGTGCGGTCTTCACCAGCTGGCTCGGCGCATTGCTCTGTTTGACGGCCTCCAACGCCTTGTCGATCTCCTTCCTCCGAGACGAAGGCTCTCCCCCACGCCCCTCTACCACCTCTAGGCTTTCCCCTTCCTCGGACTGCGAGCTGCCAAGCTTCTCTAACGAGCTCTTGATCGCTTTGATCTCCCTCCGAAGCTCCTGCGCCGCGCTGACGGTGTGAAGCGCCTCCACTTGAGCCACAAGCCTCGACACGATGCTATTGTTGTTGCGCAGGAGCTCGTCCTGGCGGGACACTTCTCTCGTCAACCGCGCCACCGCAACGCACAGCTTGTCCACGTCGCTGTCCTCCCCGGTGAGCTCAAGCTCCGCTTCAAGAGCCCCGTCCCCGCCGCTGGCGCCGCTCTCAAGCGCCTCGAGGCGCCGCTGAAGCCGGATTTCTCGCAACTCCTCCGCGCGCAGGCTCTCTTCCTCCTTTGCGGCCCGGTAGTTGGCCACCGCGGCGTGGATGGCGAAAGCAGCCAAGGCGAACCCCCCAAACACCGAAGACGGCAGCAGAAGGCGCTGCCACAGCGGAGGCTGCGGCGGGAACAACAGCGGTGGGGGAGGCGGTCGGCCACCAAAGCCTTCAGAGAAGCTGTCGGGGGCGCTTGAGACCACTTGAGCGCCGCCGACCCGCCGAAGCGCCTCGTCAATCTCCGATTTCTGTAGTCCTTTGGACTCCAAAAACTGCAGCTTCTGCTTCAGAGGCGAATTCTGCACGTTCGGGTGGCGCAGAAACTTCTCCCCGGCTGCGACGCGCGCCTCGTCGAGCG
Source organism: Pinguiococcus pyrenoidosus (assembly GCA_019677205.1). Lineage (NCBI taxonomy): Eukaryota > Pinguiophyceae > Pinguiochrysidales > Pinguiochrysidaceae > Pinguiococcus > Pinguiococcus pyrenoidosus. Next base: position 25,753 of record JAAMXY010002392.1, read on the forward strand.
ACATGGCGCGAACGTCGAGGCCGCAGATCTCAACGGTCGATTTGAAAAAAGCGCGCCAAAACAAGGTTGGAAAAGGGCGCCAATCGCGGGACAGATGCCCAAAAGAGAAAAAGGACAGATACCGACTTTGAATTTGTGCATCTGTCTCAGAATCCGTTAGAAGACTGAGAGAAACGCCACAATTTGGCGCCATTTTTCCGAATTTACGCTCGAAAGTGCCTTCTTCTGCACTCTGTGAGACATAGAAAGAGCAGGTGACAAGAAAATCGGGATTTCAATGGCGGCTGTGGACAGTACAGCCGAGACTCCGACGGCAGAAGCGCAGACCTCTGGCTTTTGGGGCTCTTGGTACGGCACAAGCTTGTCCTGGGTCGGTGGTAAGGCCTTGTCCACCGTGGAGTTCATTGGGGAAGTGGTGGCGGATGTGCTGGGGCTGAACCAGAGTGAATATCAGTGGGTCATCGACTCCATCCAAGATGATAAGGTAAAATGCGGCGTCTTTGAACGGCTTTTGATGGCGATTCTCTCTCGTTTTGGGGATATTCTACATTTCCCGCGTCTTCGTGTCTCCTATGCCGATAAGTCTTTGATACTCAGCTCTTGACAGCGCCTCTTTCAGTATGAAAAGGCCCTTTTTCCTCCTTTTTTCACGGATTTTGAAGAGTTTGTGTGATGATTGTGCCTCTCTTCTCTCTTTGTAGGAAAGGCAAGAGGTGCAGCGGCAGATTGCGGAGCGGCGACAGGAGCAAGATCGACAGGCGGAGCTTGCGATGCGGCAGGAGCAGGAGGACAGCAGCGTAGACAATGCCGTGTAGAGAGCGGATGACATACAACGACGAGGAACGCCTTTTAGACCTGTCTTGCATATCTCTTGTTCTCTTGTGCTACTCGTCGTCTTCGCCCTGCAGCGTCGCCTTCAGATTCGTAAAGTACTCGCGCTGCCACTCGTCAAACATGTGCCAGTCGATTCGGACGCCAGTCGACGCAACGCTTCTGCCAGTGCCCGAGGAAGAGGAGCCGGAGAACGCCTCGACCTCGGCAGAGGGTGATGCTGAGAAAGCTATTTTTGCCGTAACGAGACGCGTTGAGAAGAGGGTAAGAACGCGCCTGGGAACAGCCAGGAAACGAAGGGCCGTGGAGGAGGGCATCACCTTCGCTGGGGTCCTCCAGAGGCTCGAAGCTCTTGTCCGGGTCAAACTTGAGAATGGCGGTCTCGACCAGTTCATCATCGACTTGGACACGGAGGTCGTGTTCATTGCTTAGTGCTTGTGCACATCTTGAGCAGGGAAGAGAGAGAGAGAGAGAGAGAGAGAGAGCATCTCTGCCACTCTGCGCCTCTGCAGCGGTTTGATACAGAAAGAGACGTACCCGAGCAGCAATGGTCTCATCTGGCTGTAGATCTCGATGCACTCGTCCGTGGCATCCGCCAGGCGGTCAAAGACATCGCGAACGGGTGTCCAGCAGCCTGTGTGGGCAAGCAAACGGACGATTGAGCTTATGGATCACATTTCCGAGCAGCATTGTGCGCACGCACATCTGCAGAATCCGGAAGCGGCACAGTCACAGATATCCGACGAGCTCTGCTGATGGAAGCGCGGTTCCGCGAATCTCGTCGCATGGCATCTTCTTATGCAGGCCATGCACACGAGCCGCAGCTTGAGGGAAGGGACGTCGTACACCGTGCGCCATGCGCCTCTGTAGAGCGCATCGTCCTCATCTGCAGGCTTGGTGTTGTAGCAGTAGCTAAGGATCGATACCAGCATCATCGTCAAGCTTGCGCATCCGTTGAGGGAAACCAAAGACGAGCCCTCACCGAAGTTTGGGATCGACTCTGGGAGGCGGACAGTCTTGATCCTCTGCACCGGGCTGGCCGGGCAGTACGAGGTTCGGCGTGTCGAGGTAGTCGGCGTTGAGGCCTATGCCAAATGGGTGAGATTCCCGTGCTTGGTGCGGGGCATCACCAGATCTGCACCTTTGGCTGTCATGTCCTTCTTCAAGATGTCGTAGACCAGCATGCCCTCCTGCACCAAAGTGTCGAAGTAGGCTTTGTAGCTCGGCTCGTCGCGCACTGCGGGGGGAAACGAGGTTGATTCAAGACCGGAAAGAAAGCGCTGTCCTGGTGGTCGCGGCACTCAACCTTTTCGAGCAGTCCCGGTCGTGATGACGATGCTGTGGCGTTTTCCCGCAGCAATGCTGCAGCATCGGGCCCGGGCCATTGGCGCCAAAGGCGCCGGCTACGGAATGGTCCGGGCAATAGCGTGAAAGGGCGCCGGAATCGCTGGAGCTGTCCGTCGGGCCTACCTTGAGCCGAACGTGCTTGTCGCCGAGGCCGAGTTCTCCGTAGTGGTTGAAGCCCCACACCCACACACCTTCCTGAGACCCGTCCTTCGCCGCGGACATGTGGCGTCGAGGCTCTTGGCTGTTTTCCCCTTGGGACGCCTCTGCACTCTCTTCATCCGCAGCGTCAGCCCCAGTGTAGATCAACGCCATGCTGTGATTGTGGCCTGCTACAATCTGCACGAGTCGGTGAGTACCAGCACCGCGTTCTTCCGCTGACGACAAAGGAAGGACAAGGCCTTACCTTGTCCACGCCGCGGATGGATGGAATGACCATGGGCTGTCCGCAGTCCCAGTTCTTGCCGTAGCCGACGGCGCCGTAGGTCCCGCGGCCCCAACCAACGAGCTGCTGCGACTTGGTCAGCATTGCAAGGGTGTGGAAGCCTCCGGCGGCAACCTCCTGAATCTCCAGGCGGAGGCTCTTGCAGACGCGCCGCAGCGAGATCACCTCCTGTGGTCGATGCCGCGCTGCAAAGTGGGCGCCATTGCCCAGCCGCTCGTCGGCAGCGTTGCCCCATGTGAAGACTGTCTGAAATGGCCGCTGGCCGCCCGGCTCGCGCACTCTCACCACCGCAGCGCAGTGCTCTGCGCCGGCGCTGACGCCCAAAACCTCCTCGTTGCGGGCGAAGGGGATCTCTCCCGGAAGGGTTTGCCATCTGCCGCCTTCGCCATGGGCGCAGTGCTGCGCTACCATCAGCTTTTCTCCGCGACCAAGCTGGCCGTGGTTGTCTCGCCCCCAGGAAAACACTCTCCGAGTGGCTGCGACATACGCCACGACGTGCCAATCGCCTGCGCTGATGGAGGTGACGTGCTGTCTGGCCAGCGGCGTCATGCGCTTGCGGCGTCTTCTGGATCGTCCGCTGCTCTGCTCATCGCCCTTCAGCTCCACCTTGCTCACGCAGACCGGGAAGTACCGCGACGCGCTGTCTCCGAGGCCCAAGACACCGTAGCGGCCACTGCCCCAGGCGAACACGTCTCCCACGGCGCTGCGAGCAAAGGAAGAGGCCTCCGAGGCTGCCACTTCCACGACATACACCCAGCGGTCCAACAGCTCCCCTTGCACGGGCTGCGGATGCGGCGTGGGCCTCAAGTCTGCGGGGCCTACGCCGAGCTGCCCATCTTCATTGCAGCCGCAAGCCAACACGTTGCCGTTTGCAAGTGCGAAGAGACTGTGTCTACCGCCGGCGGCGGCTGTGCGCACGCTCATGGCGTCGGAGCGGCCAAGGCTGAAGCAAGGATGGGGTAGACTCTGCGGTACCGAGGCGACTCCAGCGTCGACACCACCTTCTTCTTCTTGGCCTTCTGTTGGATCTGCAGGCGCTGCGAGGCCTAGGCGGCCATCGGCGCTCCAGCCGAAGGTAAAGACGTTCGCAAGGCGGTCCGAGGCGTCCGTCATCGTTGTTCTGAGAACGGCAGGCAACGTGGACAGTACCGGTCTCCCTTGCGAGACCTCCTCAGGTTGTCTTGTTCCTGCACAAGTCGTACAGGATGACAGCTCACACAGAGAAGTGCGGCGGAGAAGATCGAGAAGATTTTTTCTTTCACCGGAGAGCGCTGCAGAGAGGGCCAGAGTCCGGCGTCGAAAAGCATCTGGGGCCGGGATCACCTTCCTCCCTTTCCCTTAACACGGCTGTGTACAGAACACATGTGGCATATATCATACTGTATGTATTCATGTACAGTATCCCTAGCCTAATAGTGACCAGCCTGATAGTGTCCCAAGCCGAATAGTGACCGAAGC
>JAAMXY010002398.1:0-10117 GCA_019677205.1 Pinguiococcus pyrenoidosus
CACGTTGGCCAACTGAGCCAGTCCTCAGATGTCAGTGATCTTCGGGCAGAAATTGGACAGCTTCTGCGGGACATGGAACGGCAGGCGGAGGCCTGGCGAGACCTCAAGGACGACGTCAAGTTCTTGAAGCAGCTCATCCTGAAGGACGGTGAGTAGGTCTCCATAGCGTAGGTGTGCAAGTTCGAAAATAGCTCTTAGGGTTACGGAAAGCATTCGTTGTTCTTTTGTGCATCCCTCTCATGGTTTGTGTCTCACACTTCTGAAACGAAACGCTTCCGCGATTTTTTAGGCACACATCCCAGGCGGCAGGTGCGCCGCGGTACAGCTCGCTTGGAGATGCAAAGAATAACATATTCATTTGTTACTCGTGCAACACCTTCAACACTGTCTAGTTCCCCTCGAGTCTGATTGGCTACAGTCCTGAGCTTCTTCCCATTGGCTATTTGTTTGCTTTCTCGTGCTCTCATTGGCCATTTTCCTACAGTCTGATTGGTCGACGAAACCGTCGAATAATCTCCTCTGATTGGTCCACGTCACCACTTTTCGGCAAAAGGGGTGTTTTCCTGATTTTTAACCTGAACTTGTTTACCTGAGAATCAAATCTCCGAGCAACCTTACATCCGTTTCAGGTTTTCGATCCTGAAGAGATCTTTCGCGTGTCGCGGGTCGCGGGGTACGTGTCGCGCAGGATGCTCTTATATGCCACAGACCCCGGCAACCGCGCGCGTTTGAAAGTTCTCTCTGCCGCTCTTTCTGCTTCGTATGGCGCAGTTACAGCAGCTCCTTGGAGGAGTGCTCCAGGCGTGGTCCTCGGGAGACGGCCACCGGCTCAGCGCGGCGTTCATTCTGCCGCTGCGGCCGCATCCGCTTCCCGCAGACGTCCGGAACGCACAGAGCAACGGCCACGACCTCGACGCCCTGGCCGCGGGAGTGCTGGAAGGACAGGCGGGCGGCGACTTCGTGGAGACCGTCGGCGCGTACTTGCAAGCGCTGTCGGCGCTGGCGCAGGGCTCCTGGGAGCGAGTCTTTGCGCAGCTTCACCGCGCATTTGACGCCTACTCAAAGACCCTCCAGGGCGCCCAGGACCCGGATTTCGTCGCCTTCCTGCTGCCGACGCTGAAGGTGCTGGCGCGCCACCTGAATCTCGCCGCTACGCGTGCGGATGCGGGCGCTGAGGGATTCAAGAGCCTTCGCAAGGCGGAGAACACGCTCAAGAAGTACGGACACTTGAGCTGCCCCAGGACGACCGCCTCTCCTTTTCCCTGCTCCTGACGGCTTCTTCTGCCTTTCTCCTCCCCCTTCCCCCAAAAGCTGCTTCACAGATATGTTGAAGGACCGGAGCGGCGCACGAAAGCCGGTGCTGCTCTGCATCGCCGCCCAGCTCTTTCAGGTGTACTCGAGAATGAGCAACATCCCCTTCGCGAAGACGCTGGTGAACACCCTGAAGCGCCCCACGACCTTGCAAGGGGTGCAGCAGGTCAAGGCTGACATCATCACCTACAACTATCACTGTGGGCGGCTCTTCGTCTTTGAAGATCAGTTCCAAGAAGCGGAGAGCTACCTCGGGAGTGCCTTTGAGGGCTGCCATAAGGACGCGGTGGGCAACAAGCGACGAATCCTGGCGTACCTTGTGCCGGTGCGCATTCTCCTGGGTCGGATGCCCACAGATAGATTGCTGGACAAGTACGGACTCCCTCATTTCAAGGGAATCTGCCGCGGGATACGGACGGGGAACCTGCGCCTGTTCGAGCAGGCGCTGGCCGACAACCAGGAGCTGTTCATTCGGCAGGGGAACTTTCTGATCTTGGAGCGAACTAGAAAGCTTTGCTACCGGACGCTCTTCAGGAACCTGCAGAAGGCTGCCGGATACGGCCCCGAGAACACGCGGGTGCGACTCGGTGATTGCGAGGCCGCGTTCAGGTGGATGAACTGCGACAGCGAGCCGGAGCAGATCGAGTGCATCCTGGCGAACCTTATTCACAAAGGTATCATCAAGGGCTACATTGCCCACGCTCAGGTAAGCTCTTGCACCTGCCCTCATCGACAAGGTAGGGCGGTCGCACAACTCTCGATGTATTCTCCTCTTCCTCAGTGCTGTCTTTCCCTCTTTCTCTCCTTTTCTCCTTTTCTCTCATTCTGTCCTTTTCTCTTCGTCTCTTGTAGAGACTGCTCGTGCTGAAACGAAATGGAGACCCCTTTCCACGGGAAGCGATAGCCTCTACGTCCTGAGCGAACGCCTTTCCTTTCATCCGATGGACTCCGCGAATGCTGTCCATCGCAGAGATCGTGGATGGTGGCGACCACGATGCTCAAGCTTAACGCCCATGCTCGCGTGGTCCCTAAGGCTCGTCAAGAATGTTCTCGAGGCCGGCCAGAAGGCCGCGCAGGCCATTCACGGCGGTTTCGTTCGCAGCGTTTTCCTCTGCCATTTCCGCGATGCTCTCATGGAGCTCCAAGACCTCGAAAGACCGCATCATCATCCTGGCGTTGCGCAGAAGCGATGTCATGTGAGAGGCCATGCCTCTTCTCAAACGCTCAAGCGGGAAGCAAAGCGTACCTCATCTGCATGTTCAGCATCTCTTCGTTCAATGCGACCTGCTCCTGCCGCGCAGTCTTGAGAACTTCGACGGAATCGCCCTTTTGCTGCAGCAGATTCTTCACGCCTTGATCAAACGGCATCGCCTCTTCCGGAGACGAACTGTTCAGTATCGGAGCGTTTGGAGGCCTTTGGCCCTGTGAAGAATTTGGAAGCTTTTGAGCTTCAGGAGCTTCAGGAGCTTCAGGAGCTGCCGTAGCTTCAGGAGCTGCCGTAGCTTCAGGAGCTGCCGTAGCTTCAGGAGCTGCCGTAGCTTCAGGAGCTGCCGTAGCGGACCAGTGGCTCTGTGTGAACTTTGAAGAGAACATCACCGGCTCGACTGAAGCTGGCTTCTCACTTCTGTCGCCATTGTCACTAGGATTCTCCCGACTGCCTGCACGTTTGTTGATGCCATCTTCCTGAGCGGCCCCAATTGCTGCGGCGCTACTGTTGGGGTTTGTTGCTTGGCATCTCGCTTCATTCGCTGCCGTCATTCCAGAGACGGAGGTGACTGTCTGATCAGTGGCCTGATCGCTAGATACAAAGGTCTCCCATGGTGCGCGTGCGTCCACCAGCGCAATCGCTTCGTTGCTGACAGTACTTGTTGGATGATTCACGGTGTCTGAGTCTTCGCTGCTGGGACACTGCTTCTCCAGCGGATTACCGAGGCCAGCGGACGAGGTTTGGCTTTGCTGCACATTCGCCAAGCCTGAATCGTTTACTTCCTCAGCAGCAGCAACAGCAGCAGCAGCAGCAGCAGCAGCAGCAGCAGCAGCGGTAGTAGTAGTAGGTGTAGTAGCAGCAGTAATAGTAGTAGTAGAAGCAGCAGTAGCTGCAGCAGTAGCAGCAGGAACAGTACTTTCAAGACGTGGCTTCCGCAGGAAGCTCGGTTTCTCTTTTGCATTTGTTTGGACCTCGCCTTCCGGTCCGCGACGCTTCGCAGCTGAGCCCATTGCTGCAAAAGAGCCAATGCCTTTCGCGCCAGTGTGCGTCTCAGCAGGCGAGAAATCAGGACCTGTCCGGCTGGACGCTTCTTTCCGTGCATGCTTGAACGGCGGAGAGACAGTTGATTGGGGAGTTGAGATCGCAGTTCTCGACGCCGGTGTCAGCGCCTTCCTTTTCCCTCTTTGGAACAGCGACAGCGCTGAACCGCTCTGTGGCGGAGTGCTACGCTCCTTGCCGGGGCTTGCTGGTGTCAAAGAGAAGAGATTTTTGTACATGGTTGCAGTTTGCGCAACGTTGGTCTTGGGCGAAGTTCAGCGGAGCCCACGCCGGCGATGATTCCGTGTCCGTGTCTATTCGATGCGCAGATCCAAGCCGTCCCTAGTGCCGTACAGCTTCGACGCGCTTGTTGTGAAGGTTTTCGCGGCGTTCCTGCACAAAGATCTTTGCGTTTCCCGCGCGCAAGTCAAAGATCGTTGTTGGCGCGAAACTCCGAAAGGCGGAAAGATCCGTGGATCGTTCCTGAAATTTAAGAATATATATCAAATATATTTCATAGCCATGGTATATGGTAACAATACATAAAAATTGAAAATATTTCCCTCGCGTTGCCGTTGGGAACCTGCAGCACGCTCGGCATTTGAACTTCCTCGTCGCCCCCGCCGCTTCAGTCTCTCTTTGTCTTGGTCTGTCTCACGCGACGTCCGCGTCGTTCGCGCCGTCCGCGTCTGTGGTGTCTAGCGCGTCCCTGCGACTTGCTTCTGCTCTCTGTCCATCAGTGTCTCCACTTTGCGTGTTCTTTTTGAGGCGTCGGGCGCGAATCGGCGCACGAGCTCCTTCGCAAAACCGGAGCCGAAGATGGCTGAACAGCGGACACCGTCTCCGAATCGGAGACTCAACCGAACGAACACGGAGGCGCTGGAGGCGACGATGGCCAGTGGCGGTTTTGAGCGGGTGGACACGCGCGGCCGAGCACTGTATCAGCGTCTGGAGATCTTTGAAGACGGCCTCCGCGAGCTGCATAAACTCCTGCACCGACTGCTACAGTCTCATGAACGCCACATCAAAGACATGCGCGAGTTCTCCAATGCGCTTTCCGGACCGAACGCGTGCTTCAGTGAAGAAGGAAACATGGCACTGCGCGACGGGGCGCACAACATCGGTCGCGGGTTCCAGGACATGGCGAACGACGATGATGTGTTGATGTACGTCAGCGCGACCACTGTCGCAGCACCCGCCGGGTCTCACCGTGCGCGTCAATCTCTTCAGGTGTCACACCATGCGTACGCAAGTTCTCACGGCAATCGGCGCCATGGAGGAGCGCGTTCTGGAGCCGATGAAAGAGCTTCTGAAGGACCGACACTTTAGATTCCGCACCGTTCGCTCAGCCACTAAGCGAGTGGCCTCCCTTCAGGACAAGATCCTCAACTCTCGCGACGACTCGGAACGCTTCCTCGATAAGCTTGGCAGAGAGTTGGTGGGTGGCGCAAGGCTCTTGTGCTTTGCTTCTTGAGCTTTGCCCAAAGCACAGCAGGCGAGTCCCGGAGTTTGCTCACGGTTCGATGCGGAACGTTCTTCTAGGGAGACGCGTTGGACAAGCGCGAAAAGGCCCTGCTCCTCCTCCAGAACGCGGACGCCCAAGTAGATTATCACATGCAGATGTGCGAGTTCCATCGGGTGCGACAGATGAGAAAGATCTGGCAAGGGTACGTGCCTTGCCCAGCAAAGACCCCGATCTCTTCTGGCATAAACCCGAAGCTTTGTTCCCCTTCCACAGTCTCGTTAGCTGCCACATGGTACACCATACGGTGTCTATGGAGCACTTGTCAGGGCTGAAAAGAGAGTTGGACGCAGTGAACGCCTTCCAAGCCCAGACCGAAATTCGAGATAGAATGCAAACCGATCGTCCCGTGTATTGACAGAAATCCGGTTTTTTTACTTTACTTCAGGTTGTTGATAGCCGCAAGGCTCTGCCTTCGCGTCAGAGGCTCTCTCTTCACGTCCTTCGCGATTCTTGTGCCGTGGCTGCTTTACACCTTGACCTTGGCTCTTATCATTACACCGCGCGCGCGAGCAGAGAAGGGGAACGTCGACACTCCATTCTGCGTCGCGGCTCGAGTCCAAGGGAGGTCCGCCAGAGATGCTGTCCGCGCTCAACGCCCTCCCGCGTTGCCATGTCCCCCACAATTCTTCCATTCTTCAACTCTTCGATCTGAGAAGGCATTACTCGTCTGCGCTTCCTTCAAGCTCGTGGACTGCTTCGGCGAGGCGGCCTTCGACATCCAAGGCAGACAAGGGGTTAGCAAGAAGTTGCCGCAAAGAAGGCGTCGCAACGTGGAGGAGGACACCTGCTTCAAGCTGGAGCACGGGCGGGATCCTTGGATCGCAGTGGACATCATCCAGCGCTTCCGCCGTGGCATCTTCAGCTGCCCAGTGGATAGCCTCCGGCAGCTTATCGAGCGTGTGCCCGAGAAGTTGCACGCTCATGTGGAGCATTTCGATGTCGCTCCGAGTCCGAAGACGCCTCGTCAAAGCGCTGACGACTCCCCGTCCGCCTTCACGACCTCGAATCTGGAGGTCAGCGAGCAACCATGGTCAGCAAGCTTCCATCTTTATAGTCGGCGCCGCCCCACAGCCCTACCAAGTGTACCAACAGGCTTTGAGGCGCAGCGTCGTTCATCGCAAGGTTTCGGATGGCCAAGGTAGCCTCTCGCTCCATGCTTGCAGTTGCCCAGAAGCCAGCGACCTCGCCGACGACGATGTCCATGGCAGCACAGAGCGCTCCCCGCTCTGCCAGCTGGCCCAAGATCGGCGTCAGCTCGGGATCTCGGAGAAGGCACAGATTCCCAAGCACCCACAGCGCTTCCATCGTAAGAGCGCCAGCCCCGGTTTTTAAGCTCCACGAGAGAATCGAGGCAAAGCTTGCCCCAACTTCGCCTTGCAAGATGCTGCGACTCCATTCGTCTCGACCAGCAATGACATTCCCACAGATTCGCAGTGCGGGAACGCAAACCTGCAAGCCCAGCGGTGGATTGCCGCAACGATGCATTGGTCGTCGGCAACAGCTCGGGCATCACATGAATGTTGCGAGAAGCGATGGTCCTACCAGCATGGACTCCTCCGCGCGAGAAGCCGCCTCCATAATCGCGCCCAGCAATGCAATCACGGCGTGTCCCATGCCGTTTTCCAGCAGCACGTCTACCGCGCCCGGCTCCTTCGCGGACAGGAAGGCCAACAGCCAGCAAATCTCTGACGCCACGGCGCGTGCCTGTGCGTCCGCTTGCCTTTCTGCACATTCTCGTAGGTGGAGCAGCGGCAGCAGCTCTTCTGCTTTGCTCAGCTGGTCAAGCATGGGCGCCGCGGCGGCGTCCGGCTCTCGGGCCAGGTTCGCGAGTGCCCAGTAGATGGTGCCCAGTCCTTCTCCGGCATCAACCTTGAGCCGCACAGAGATGGCAGCCACTGCACCAACTTTCACAAGCCTCTTGCGCACGTCCAATGCCGCTTCTGGCGCTGGAGAGGCCTCTCCGGCCAGGTTCCCCAGCGCCCAGACGGCGGCCTCCGCAAGCGGCCAGGCGGGACTCTCCACCAGAAGCAGCAAGATGGGGACTGCGTCCAGCAAGGCCTTTGCCAAGGCGACATGGACGCCGGTGTCGTGCGTAGCGAGGTTTCCGATGCATTGCAAGGCCTGCAGCTGCAGACCAGACCTGTTAGCTTCGGACCGCCAAGTGCGAGCCTTGGCCCTCGTACCTGGAGAGTGCTGCCGCCGTCCAGCGACGGCCGGCTCCCCAGGCTTGGCTCGGCCAGGACGTGGTACAGCTCAGGCAGCGCACTGACGAAGTCTTCCAGCGGCAAATCGCCGCCTTCGCAGCTGAGGATCTTCAGCAGCACGCTGAGCGCCCGACAAGCGCGCCTCGGGTCTCTTGCGCGCACGTCGCGAAGCGCGGTCTATGCATGCGAGTCGAGATGCGAGATCAGAGGGAAAGCATCGGTAGATAAAAAGCACGCTCTCTCAGAACGGGACCTGCAGTTCTGCTGCGTTCCATTCGCCGCCACGGTTCCAAGTGGGACTTGCGTGCTGCGCGGTGCGGCGCTTGCTGGAGAGGCGCCCGGCGCGTGCTGCGCGTCGCTGGCGCCCAGCAGCTTCTCGGCGTCGAGATGTGACATCCGCGGCGGTGGAGCTTCTCTTGATGGGGACGCGGTGGGACATCCGGCGCTCTTCGGTCCTCTCGCGAGGCGCAGCGCTGCCGGATGACAGACGGAAATGGCGCGAACTGGCTGGGACGGACGGATACGCCAACGGGCTTCGGGAGCGAAAAGAAAAACCGGTGATGCTCGAGATGCTTCCTCGGTGTTCGTCCAGAAACTCATTTGTCGAGCTGACGCCTCTGTGCGACGTCAAGGTGCAAAGTCGCCACGAATAGGATGCGTGGAGAGCCGCTGTGCTTGCTTCTGATTCGCTGCTGGCCACTGAAGTTCTGCCATTTTCGGGGCCGGGCACGTCCCTGGCAAACCGGTTTCCATTGTTCCGGAACGAACCAATTGGACCGCCAAAGGAGCATCCAAGAGCTCCGGAGGGTTATCCAGGCTTCGTACGGCGGATTCCGCTGGGAATTTTAAAATATAATTTTCGGGCGAGCTATACAGCGCGGCAACAGCTTGGGAAACCGACCTGCGGCGCAGAACTGCGCCAGACGAAGCGTGGAGGCGCCGTGCTTTTGAGTGGCACGTCGGAAACTGATCTCGTCTCCGCTCTCCACGCCCTTCCTGAAAGAACCATGGCGCTCAAGAGAATTCACAAAGAGCTCCGGGACCTCGGCTCGGACCCACCAGCAAACTGCTCCGCTGGCCCTGTGGGAGAGGTACAAAATGATGTTTCCGCCGGGCCCGTCCCCGTGCTTCGCCAGCACTTTCTCCTCAGGACTGGCGCGTTTGAACTCTCTGGAGCGCAGAAGAGAGTTTGGTAGGACGTGACGTTCAGAAGAGACAGTGGAAGCGTTTGCGCGCCGTTCGAGATGGAGAACGCGCAGAAGAGCGCTTTGGACACCGCAGCCCGAATTTGTTCCTCGATGGGGCATCGCGCGTTTGAACGCCGGCGTCCGCGACTCCCGACGTTGTGGAGCCATGCGGAACAGAGTGTGGAGCGCATCTGCTTCGTTTGGTGGCGTGTGACGTGCGTTTTGAATTTGACTTTTGCGCCCTTAACAGCACTTTGCGCCCGGGGTCCACCGCGGAATGGAATGGTCGAGAGACTGAGCCAGCACCGGCACATCGGTTCCTGTGGCGTCTGAAACGAAGGCGACGATGAGTGGCGAGCGATCGCGCATGTGCGACTTGGTTGTGTTGGACCGATTCTGACGCGGAATTTATGAACGTGTCGAGTTCTCCGGTGTTCTTGTTCCTCCGCTCAAGCGCTTTATGCCTCGTGAACGGGTGCTAATGGCTTGTGCTCTGGTTTCTGCGCCTCTAGGATCTGTTCCACTGGCAGGCGACCATCATGGGGCCGGAGGATTCTCCGTACGCGGGCGGCGTCTTCTTCCTACACATCGCCTTCCCGGCGGACTACCCGTTCAAGCCGCCGAAAGTGCACTTCACAACAAAGATCTACCACTGCAACATCAACAGCAACGGTGGCATCTGCCTGGACATCTTGAAAGATCAGTGGAGTCCCGCGCTCACGGTCTCCAAGGTACGCGCTTCCGCCGCTCGAGCTGCGTCGTGGTGGTGGCGTCAAGGAGGCTCCGAGAACTCACCAGCTCCCACTCTTTGTGGTCCAGGTCCTCCTTTCCATCTGCTCGCTGCTCACAGACCCCAATCCGGATGATCCTCTGGTGCCGGAGATCGCAGGGATCTTCAAGGACGACCGGGAACAGCACGACCAGATAGCACAGGAGTGGACCGCCAAGTACGCGATGTAGGAAGCAGAACTCGTGTTTCGTGGCCGATCGTTTCGATCCCGCGGCCATGGCAACACGCTCCTGCTGGAGTGAATGAGTGGACGGGTGGAATTTGCTGGTGACTTCAGACACGTGGGGCTAAGGAATGTCCCAGTTGGGAGCGTCTTGCTTGCACCTCTGGGGTTCCACTCGACTGTTCTCCGCACGGACGTGTAGAGGCACGATAAGGAAAACTTGTTGGCACCGGCCTCACGACGTCGTCGGAAGCTCCTGCAAGCTCCTGCAAGCTCATGCATGCACCACCAAGTGCCCTGCCTGCATCCGCGTTTCGCAACCATTACGACAACGGTTTCACCACCAGAGACACCCACGCCAGGCATCATCAATCCCATACATATCGACTGCAGAGCATCCCACCAGCTACGCGTACGCTTGCGAGAGCCAAGCTGCGGCGCTCGCGCTGCACGAGAAATGCTCAATGGAAGCCCACGAGACTACGATCGCTTGACCTTCTTCGGGAAGGGCTCCGGATCCACAGCAAACGTGACCATCAGGAGCAAGGCGATGACCAGCCACGGCGAGTAGATCTGCACGAGCGCCCAGCGCTTCTCCTCACTGCTGAAGCTGTCATCTGCCTCAATGTCATTGATGGGCGCCTGCATCACACGAGACTCAGAAGTTTGTCCCTTTCTTTCTGGGGGGGGGG